>RJWJ010004182.1:0-77827 GCA_004363605.1 Indri indri
CATGTGCCACCATGCCCGGCTAATTTTTTCTCTATATATATTTTTAGCTGTCCAATTAATTTTCTTTCTATTTTTGGTAGAGATGGGGTCTCGCTCTTGCTCAGGCTGGTCTCGAACTCCTGAGCTCAGAACGATCCGCCCACCTCGGCCTCCCAGAGTGCTAGGATTACAGGCTTGAGCCACCGCGCCCGGCCCTAAACTTACGTTTTTATATCAAATATTCAAATCAATATCTACTATCCTTTATATACTTCTACTTCTCTACCTATGAAATGGTGGGATAATTTAGAATTTTAGAACCATGCTTTTATTTTTATATTATACACTAATAATTTAGATAACTACAAATTTTATTAGTTTCCTTTCTAATTTCATCTACACCAAATTTTCTTCTTTCTTAATTTTATCTTTGGTTCTACTATGTGTAAATGCTCAATAAGTATTTGCTAAATGGATAAACTGAATCAATCATCAATTGCACATATTTTAATATTTTCATCTGTATCTTGGGTATCAGTTCTGTACGTCGAATCTAATGCCTCTTTCACAGTGGCAGTTTCCTTCAAGTATCTGGCACCTCTTGATTTGGGGCTCATCCTGGTGTTTGAAACTTGAGGTTTGTCCATTGTTGACTGCAGGTCCCCATGACAGGAGCCAGCATTAGGAGGCTATCAGGGAACAATGAGATTGACAGGAGGGTGCCAGCATGCTGCCTTCTTAGACTGGGGACTCCCTGGCCCTTGGGGTCACTGGCTGTCTTGGGTGCTGGCATGCTGTCCTGACATCAGCATCTACACTTGCCACTTTAGGGAAAGGTCAGAAGTCTCAGCTGGTCCCAGCCCTGGGATTGCTGGCTCTGAGGCTCTCCTTTTCCTTGCTGTCCCCTTTGCTTGGAGCAAACCCCGCGACAGCTCCTAGCTCTGCTGCACCTGTCAGGGTTTTGTGGGCTGCAGTCTTCTCCAAGACTGTTTCTCAGTCAATCAATCCCATCTGTTCACTTTCCGTCAGGAGTCACTGGAATGTCTGGTCAGTGGATGGCACTCCTTTTTATCATGAATGCATTTTAAAAAAATTATTACTTTAGCAATTTCGTACAGTTTTGGAAGGGGGACAAGACAGCTGTGCTCAATGACCTTGATACAACTGTTTTCACATTATGTCCTCTGTTTAATCCATTCATTCGATGACTACTTATAGAATAGCTACTATATAAGAAATATTTTTCCTACCACGTTGTCCCTAAACTAGGTGTTTGGGCTGTCACAAAACATAGGTTTGTTGGTAAGATGAACGAAAACATTTCTATTAAACAAAAGTGTTAACTTTCCCCTTTGGTAATAAAGAAATCAGGCAGCTATTTCTAAATAAAGCTATACTTTCTATTTCTCCATTGTGCACTGTAATATTAACATAAATCTCCCAATAAAACATCCTGGTTTAACTAAAAGTTACCACAAGGTGGTGCTGAGAAGTTAGCTTTTTGGATGGAAGAATTTGCTTTTACCTTTATTTTAAATCTGAGATTTTCTTAAGCTAGTATGCATCAGGTAGAAATCTCATTTGCAAATACGAAAAAATTTTATTTACTAAAAAACTTAATGTGTATTTTCTATTTGGCTTCAATTTTCAATTTTTTTAAAATCATTGATGTTGAGTTTAAACCGTTAGCTTTAAAAAGATCACTTTTCACAATGTGGGAGTTTTATACCTAACCTTTGTGTGGGAGGCATGTCCAAGCAGATTACTCTAAAAGGCAAATGTTTATTTATCCAGTATTCCCATGCCAAAAAGAATCAGCAATAGCAAACTGCTCCTTCCCGAGCATTTAAATGCAAATGAGGCCATTCATTACCTGAAACGTATAGAAGATTGTACTTTAATCTTAAAAAAAGTAGCTCACTGAATACAAAAATACCAATTTCACGTAGCTCTTCAATACTGAATTAATTGAGCACCTTTCAGTGTATAATAGCCAACACAAAGGCCTAAGAGCATTCCAAAGGAAACTGTGAAATTAATGTCACCATCACTTGCCATGTCTAAGAAAACACTTTAAGTGAAGTAGCAAGCCTCTTACCATACCAATAGGTATCATATACAGCACACACGTGTTTCTGGGTGAGGCCAGCAACAGAGGTTGCACAGAGGTAGCTAAAGCCTCACTGGCCCACGTGTTCCTATTTGTACAAATACCATCAGTTAAAGTCCAGGAAGCAATAAAGAAAGTTTAGAGAGCACTATTAGGGTTTTTTATACTACTTTCAGTATATATACTAGAAGATACTACAGTAATGAAATGCAAACTTAAAAGGCACCAGCTAAATTTATTTCAGCTTTCCTGGATCATATCACATGCAGCTCATTTTGTGCCATAACATGTAGGAAGAATGTTTGCAAATCAAAGCCTCATGGCACCAGAAAGACCACAGGGCTAGAATCAGAAGCTCTTGATCCTGGCCCCAAGAATGGCAAAATCTAGATGTGTGACTCTGAGCAAGTCATGTAACCCAAGCTTTCAGTTCCCTTATCTGGACTAAAATAACTTCCCAAGGCCCTTCCAGTTCTCAAGTTCCATAATTCTTCATTTTAAACATCCTAAATATAATAGCACAGAGGCCTGTGCTGAAAAGTCTAAGGCCATTGTTGTTTTAATTTTCTTAGTAGTAGGGAAACACTTGACTCCCTTCTAAAGCCAAGGCTGGCTGAGTCGGTAACAGCACGGGTTCGGTTCCCACATAGCCTGGCTTTGAATGCTGACTCCATTATCTACTAATTAGGTGACCTTGGGCAGCCTCCAGCACCTTGACTGCCTAGGTTATATAAAATGGGACTAATAATAGTGTCCACTGCATAGGTATGCTGTGAAGATGAAATGATATTGATTATACCTGTGAAGTGCTTTGAATAGTGACAGGCACACAGTTAAAAGCTCCATTAGCATTAGCTTTTGTTTTTATTATTATTCTTTGTTAAATAAACGTGCCCTTTGTGTACATGTATAACCTACCACAGTGGTTCCCCCACTTTTTCCAACCCTAAGACTCTTTCCCTGTTTCCCCTGACTCCATGTTTGAAATGGTTTTATCTACTGAATCTATCTTTCCATCTGACTCACATACATCACTGCCAATATCATGTCAAAATCCAGTGCTCTATAGCCAATGTACAGCCCCGAACGAGAGGAATCCTGAGGCAGCCTTATTACAGGGAAATGAGAAGTTAAAAAATACGAACTTCAGAGACTTCAAGTTGGAATCAATGGTGTATGTGCTAAGTGACAAGACGTGGCCCATGGTCTCAAAGAGCTTAGGAGTTAGCAGGACAGAAGGGCGTAACCACGATAATAATTTAGGACAGCAAAAAGAAGAGAGAGGATGGTCCGGAGCATGGGGAGAATTTTGAACTAGCAATGACTTCGAAGACATGAGGAGGTGCAACTGCCTCCCTCACCTGAATCCTAAATACTGCCATCTCTAGATATCCCTTCTGAGAATCCCAAAGGATTACAGCCTATCCTTTGGGCTAAGGAACTACAGAAAGCTTATTTATAAATGGAAATATGTTCCCTGTAAGACAGAACCTGATATATGGGTTCAACTGGTTTCTTGGGGAGGGAAAGAGTTTTGAGGGAATGGAGTGTTAGGCAGGAAACTATGCATTAATGCCTGAGGAACAGGTTCGAAGGCAACCTGGTGAGCAAGGCAGGCGGCTGACTGTACGGGAGAGCTGGGTGGAGGAGCGTCGTCCACGGAGCAGCCAGGGTGCTTAGGACAGCTGGTCAAGCAGCAGTGGGTCTGCCCCAGCCTCCTCCACGAATGCCAGCCCCACGTGTGCGCCACTTCAGCATCACCACTGCTCCTAGAAACACGGCTGCTGGGACGTGGCTACAGCAGCAGGAACAGTGATCCTTACACAGAGGGGAGACAGACATATCTTCAGTTTGTGGCTGTCGGTGTAGCAGAATCTCAATGGTCGAATAAACTATACAGTAAGAAAAGCAGAATCCAGAGCCCTAATAACGTTAAACTAAATCATTAGGAAATTAGAATGTTAAACTAGAATCGATATGAACACATGACCTTAAAGGATTCCTTGGAGGGTAGTTGATTTCATGTCCTAAAGCAGGAATAATCAGGATAAAACCAGAACATCCTGTTGTGACCACAGAGCAAGGATATTTCAAAGAATGTCAGGGACAGTGCTACAAGGACGAAGGAGCTGGCCAGAAAGAGCTCTGACCGACCAAACCAAAACAATCTGGTTCATCAGAAAAGAAGATATTAACCTTGGTTAAGTCTATGAAAGGCCAGAAGTTCAAAACAACAATCAAAAGGGAATAGTATACAGGGTACAAAAAGGAAGTTGCAATACAAAGAGTTAAAATAATACATGTATCATTATTTGTATTGATTTTAACAAGTTGGGGGATTATTAAAACATGGGTACTTTGTTTCTTTTAAATCTGTTTATATAGAGTATAGATATTTAGTTGTTTTTATACTATACATGCTACAGGAAAAAATAAAGACTGAGAACTCTGAGTAAGCCAAATAGTCCCAGAAAACACAGGAAGTGTCCCAAGATAAGGAAGGACTGAGGAACACAGGTGGTAAAAAACCAGCCAGTTGGAAAGAGTGTCCAACATCAGTGATCACATTCAATAAATAAGCAGAGAGGACCCAGAAACATGATCTGAGATGACAAATCAGCCAAAAGCCCTAAAGAGCACTGGGTAGAGACAATCCTTTGTCTCCTGGGAGATGGAAACCTCTAGAAAGCCCAATTAATTTCAAGAAAATATTTAAAAGGCATACATAAGCTTTTAATAATGTTCACACATCAGGCCAATACATCATTATGACAGGACAATGGATTATATAATGCTGGTCAAGCGAGACTTAGGAAGTAAATAATTTCAGGGTAATTGGGGTGTGGGGGTAGGGACCAGGCTGCAAATAAAAACCTATCTGAAAGCCATGTAAAAATAAAAACGGTCCTTTTTATTTAAAAAAAAAAAAAAAAGAAAGAAAAACAAGTTCAGCCTGATGCCTAATGGCCAGGGTCTGACTCATCTTGGAAGAACCACCCAAAGTGGGGCCATGTTCTGACCCACAGCTGATCCATCGGAAACCAGATCTGTAACCTTGGCAGGTTTGAAGGGGCATTCTTTTGTTTCCAGTGCTATCAAAAAAATATAACAGCCTTAGGACAAGTCAAAATTAGTGTATAAATAATGAAAAAATGAGTAACCTGTAGTATGGATCATTCAGAATAGGTTTTAGTGTGATAAGTTTGTAATAATACATCTGGGCATTTCACCTGCTCTTTAAGGTTAGTGAAGGATTCAAAAAATCAGTTCTAAATTTAATTGGTTCAATTGTTTAAATGAATTCAATTTCATAACTAGTGTTTAAACACTTCACAGGAGTTTAATGTAATTTATTATAAATCTTTAATAAATCAGGTACTACACAGGCAAAAAGTATTCTTCTCCATGCATAAAAGGCCTCCAGACATTTAAAAAAAAAAAAAAATCAGTGAGGTGACTAGTAAGCAAGGCTCTCGCTTCTTGAACTGGCTCCTTTGCATTGCACAGGCTTCATAACATTCCAAAAGCAGCCACGGAAGGAAAATATGCCAGGTACGGTACACATGTTAAGTCCGCAAACACCAAAATATTTGCCGTAGTTTTCACTTGGTGTTGAGATAGCAGGTATTTTAGCTTTTCCTTTGACATTCTTTCTGAATTTTCCAATGTTCTCCATGAGATGGGTATATCTTACTTTTTTATTTTTTTTTAATAACAAAAAGATAAACATTTGTTTAGAAAAAGAATGACGCCACCCACCACTCAGGTCAGTCTGTCTACTCCGGCAAAGCTTGAGAATTTCTTCTGGAGCTATCGTAGTGACAATCGCTGGCGTTTGGGCTTGAGCATGCCAAGCTACACTGACAGAGGGATCAGTGAGTGGAGGGTAGTGAAACTGAGGTCAGAAATAAAAGGACAAGGTGAGGGGCAGGCTGGAAATGGGACAAGCCGAGACAAACAGGAAGCAAGGGCAAGAACCCAGGGGATCTTAGGTTGTTAGAACCAGTCAAGACAACAGGGAACAGGAGACACATTTGGGGAGGACCAAGAACTAAGTCTGCAGATCAAGTCAGGCCCACAGGCTGGGGCAGGAAGAAGCCAGTGCCTGGCAAGCTGAACTACCTGGAGGAAACTCCCCTCCTGGCTCCTGAGCTACCATCAGAATCTCTTACCTGCCTAATTCCCTGCCAGGTAATGAAAACTCTCTATACCAGCGATGCTGCTGTATTAGCCGCCAGGGTGCAAAAGCAAAAGACATGTTTGGTCATTTCCAGCATCACTTCTAACTATGCAGCAAGGGCAAACCCACTGTACGTATTTATTAAAGGATTGCTACCCGGCTTTCAAACGTGTCTTGCCCAACAGAGTAGAATATCAGCCTCATTTGAGCGACTGACCACATTCTAAATCATAGCAGGAAAAAGTCATGATAGAAAAAAACCTCAGACACACTTGGGACTTCTCAGTTCCATACTGTAATTTAGAGTAAAGAAAAGTGAAGGAGAGTCCCCTGGGGAATGCTTCTTACTATTAATAAATAATATTGCTTTCAAAGATAAAAGGTCCTACTTAAGGTCAGATCTGGTGAACGACATGATCCAAGGGGAATCCCCTCTAGGATAAGTAAAAGTAATGAAGACATCCATAATGACTGAGAAACACAGCCCCAGAAACTTCCTATCACATCAACATTTGCACACAGCAATAAGCAAGAAGTTTCTTTTTCTTTGTTTACGAAGCCATTTAAGCCATTGTTAAAACTACGGCAAACATACATTTGTAAGCCTCAGTGCAGCTCTATGTCACTCCTTTAAAAGAACAGTGACATCACCAGAAAGGAACTCAACACACACCATTTGTTTATAAGCTGCTTAACATGAACGTCCCTGGTGTCCACACCGGGAAATCAATTTCAGCTTACACAAGACACCCCCTGAGTATGCGACGGATTTGGAGATTAGCACTATGATGCACGGATATCATAATGACATTAACTAACGGTGGCTGGCTTAGCAGGTTACAAACCCAGTACTAACTACGGTGTTAAGTGATCATTCTAGGCTCTGAAAAATAATTTGATAAAGATTATCAGGCAACACTGTTGAAAATATTCCTCAAAATAAACACTTTTGCACAAGAAGCTTTTAGAAAATCTGCTGGCAGAGTGGCCTTGTCCTCTGCCTCTGTCTTCTTGTGCTGATACTGCCAAGCTCTGGTTAGTCTCTGGCCAGCTGTCTCTTTGAGACTGAACACCATGCCTTCGATTAAGTTGCAGAGTTCTGATGGAGAGATATTTGAAATTGATGAGGAAATTGTCAAACAATCTTTGACAATAAAGATCATGTTGGAAGATTTGGGAATGGACGAAGGGATGATGACCCAGTTCCTTTAACAAATGTTAATGCAGCAATATTAAAAAAGGTCGTTCAGTGGTGCACCCACCACAAGGATGACCCTCTTCCTCCCAAGGATAATGACTATGATGAGAACAAGGAAAAGCGAACAGACCATATCCCTGTTTGGAACCAAGAATTCCTGAAAGTTGACCAAGGAACACTTTTTGAACTTATTTTGGCTGTGAACTATTTAGACATCAAGGGTTTGCTTGATGTTACATGCAAAACTGTTGCCAGTATGATCAAGGGGAAAACACCTTGGGAGAGTCTCAAGACCTTCAACAGCAAAAATGACTTTGCTGAAGAGGAGGAAGCCCAGGTACGCCAAGAGAAGCAGCGGTGTGAAGAGAAGAGAAATGTGCCTGACGCTGTAACACTAAGGATTGTTCCAAATACTAGTTGCACTGTTCCATTTATTAATTGTTAACATTAGACAAACAGAAGACAAAGGCAGCAGCAAATCCACTGTATTAGCAGAATATTATCCTTACTGCACGTGTAGTTTGAGTACAGATTCCAAACCTATGGCCGACTTTCTTCTAGTATCATCGAAAGTTTCTTTTTTCTTTGCTCTGAATAAAATGAAACTGTGGGTTCCCTATAGAAAGCAGCATTTTGGGCTTTTCCTCTTTTTTGTAAAGAGATTTCTGCCTAGTTTATTGTCCAGTTAGTTTTAGTGACCTTTTCAAAGTTGGCATTGCACATAAAACAACTTGCATAAAGTTTTCTGAAACAGAATAAAATATTATCATGAATTGGGAACTGGAGAAAGGCTAATTGAAGCAAACGTCCTGAGTGGGGGTATTAGGATGCCTTCCAGCCTCCTAGAGTCAAGGAGTACCGCTGGTATTGACCGGCCTGCGTGTAGCAGGGCTCCCTTAATTGGATCTAAGGACTTTTCTAAAAATTATTTTTAATTCTCGTAGCTTTGACTATGTTGCCTAGAGACTTAGTTCTACCCAGTTTGTGTTTTTTGGGGAGAAATATAACTGGACAGTCAGCTTTTCAACTAAAAAGACACTTAAAAAAAAAAAAGAAAGAAAGAAAACCTGCTGGCATGCTACTCTAGCCACATCTGAAGAGGCAGGCATACAAGTTTTTTTTTTTTTTTTAACCAGTTATTCTAAGTTATTAGAATATTTTTTAAAAATCACAGCAAAGGCACCTACATTTGGTCTGTATTTCCAGCAACTGTCATCTTTCAAAGCAATCTCATAAGTACTGACTAGGGGAAAAAGTCAAATTATATGACATAATCAAAATTCTTCTCTAGAAGGCCAACATTGCCATGAATTATTATAGAAACCCTTTCCTTTGGAGAGGAAAAGAGCCAGGAAGAAGTTAATATAAACCTCTAGGCAGAGAACTCTGCCAGGAAAATGACTTCTAGTGATAAAAACACAAGGCAGATGTTCTAAAAGTAATTTAAAATATAATTAGACATGAAGTCTCCCAACCATTACCTGTGTGCACATAATAGCCACGAACTGGATTTTTAGAATCATCTTTGTTACCATCTAAAACTCACATATCTTCCAGGCCAATAAGATATAATATACTCAGAACTAGCAGAATTTCAACATTTTCAAAAATTAAGTTATCAAACAATTGCTTTAAAACGACCGTGTCTTGATTTGACTAATTTAAAGCAACTTTTGTTTCCTCTTTATCCTCAGGATATAAGTTCTGTTGAACAAAACATCAAAAGAAACCATCCTTACATTAGATTTTCTTACTCTATGGTAAGAATGGAATGAAATTATAACTTTCAGTATATTCAATCAAGATTATGATTTCTAAAGCTGTTCATGTGATAAATTTCCATTTATAAACTAGATCATAACTCAAGAATATGGCTTATGCTACAATTGGATTCATAGAAGTTTCAACTTAAGTTTTCTTTACTACACTTAAAGGCTTTTTGTTAATTTTCTGGTTTTCTACTTTGAGTTAGCTTTTTAAAGGAACAGAAAAACATTTTTCAAGTTCAAACACTGATTTTATATGATAATTATTTAGTTTTGTATCAGCAAATTCAGAATAACTGAATCAAATAAAACGTTCAAAGGTAGTTTTTTAAAATGTACTTCTTAAAGAGTTGTTCTTATAGTTGTATTCTTCCCCTACCTTAGTGCATGAATGCAATATATCATCCTTGGTATGTTTTTCCGATCATAGACATCTGTGGTTTCTGGATAAAATATCTGGAAAACGAGAGAAACAACGTTTATTGTATGTCTTGCTCTCAATTATTTTAAGTCTTTGAAACAATCCTACTTTGATTGTCCTTGCTATTCTATAATTATATAAACATAGAGGAGACTCTAAGTCATTGTCTCATCTTGTTCTACTGACAGACCCAATCACTACATCTGGACCCCTACCTGACAGCAAGCCTCCTTGTGGCAACGGGAGAATGGTGGGGTTCACAGCCAGCCAATCCAAGAAGGCCACGTCTATAGTGCTGGGTGGCAGTGTTTTATTTCACGACGTGTGAGCCTACGTAGGCTCTGCCTTCCGTAGCCCTCTCACTCTTATGACAGCCCAGGGGTCCCGTGGGCCTGAGAAGGGTGGCCTTTTTAAAGCCACTTTATTACATTGCTAAAAACTTGACTACACAGTTCCATAAAGGTGTGTGGATGCAAATACATAATATACACACATGGATTTATTTGCCTAAGGTAACATATTTCACTGAATAACATCTGCAAAATATACAAAGTATGAAGGAAAAATACCTATGATCCCACATTCTAGATTGTTTCCATTACCATTTGGTTTATTTTTTCTGGTCTTTCTTTTCTGTATATGTCTCTGATTTTTTATGCCTATGAATGTGTGCGTGTGAAAACAAAATTGTACTTAGTGCAAACTTATTTAACACTTAATAGAATATAACTATTTCCAATTTCCTTCAATATTCTTATAAGAAGATTGTTTCTAATAGATGCACATGATTCTTTCCTATTTTTGAACCATAGCTTAACCAGTTCCCCATGGTTGAACATTGTTTTGCCCCTCATTTTTTCACTATTGTAAGCCACTGCAATGAATATCTCTACATTTTCTAAGCATCTGATTACTTCTTTTGGTTTATCACCTAAATATGGAGTTACTAGATTGAATGGTCTGAACATTAAGGCTTTTAATACACTTTCACACTATCCTCCTTACGCTTGAAACTAAAAGCCTGATAAAAAAACAGATATCAGAGTAGGGCAGCAAACTTCTTGGTTCCTAAGCACAAAAAAAGAGTAATCAAGCTTGAAGCTTCTAATATAATATCAAGATAAGCATGTTGACATTGCTTGCTTGCAGTAAATATTTTATAAAATTTGATGTAAAAACTAAAATTAAATCATGTACCATATGGTAGTACTTGGTACTCAAGTGCAATTTTCTATAGGATGTTGAGAAAAGCAGAGAGAAAAAGAAGCAAAGTTTCTAGAGCTACAAAATGTACAGTCACTAAGCATTTAAAGAAATGTCTCTAGCCTAGGAAATTTCAAAAGCCTTTCCAACTTTCCTTTAACACATTTGCTGCTAAAGTGTCAGTGAGAAGAGGATTCCCAAATTCACTAGGTTTAAGGTTCTTCTGCATAAGCAGAGAACAACTACAACTCCCTCCTCCTTTTTCTTTCATCGAGAACCTTTTATACTTCTCCTGGAAAATTATGAATGTATCTTCCTTTAGCAAGGAGATGGGATCAATTTATAGCTCCCCAGAACGTTTTATTCAGCACTGTGTTTCTAGCATCTAGCATGGTGCTGAGCAGAGTAAGCACTCAATGTTGATAAATGAAGGAATGCCAGTCAAATGCATCAAAATCAATTCACAGTACACCGGTAGTCTCTCGTCCCTGCAAAGCAACGTACTAATGACTTCATAGTAAAATTCAGTGTTAAAATAGAATCTGCTTTATAAGATCACTTGTTTGGCCCAAAACAGACAATTTGAAAAGATTTAAATCAAATCTACCAAGCAATCAAATTATCCTAATGTGACGTCATCTCACGCAGAAAAATCCTGTTTGAATTCTTTTTATTCATCTGTTTACTATTCAGTACCCAGTTAGTACTTGCTAAATCACAATGCAGAAATATGAATTCTGTATTACAACTAATGCCCAGAACGGAATAGTATCTAATGCTCTGGCATTTTAGGAGAAGGGAAAGTCATTGGATTACAAATGGCAGAACAAAATAAATCAAATATTGATCATGAGATAAAATGAGACTATGCCAAAACAGACGTGATGAGCAATAGGCATCCATAATTTACATTAAGGAATCTTTTATTTTTGTAGGGCTGGGTGTTTTTAATTGCAAACCAGCTTGATAAACCACCACCACAGGACTTCATACATCAGTAGCCTCTCCCCTTGCCCTCAAGCTGGACCACTCTTAAATAATTTCTTTAAAATAGCTGAACATACTAAGCAATACAAAAGAGTGAACGATACGTATGGAAACCTGATTGATCTCAAGGAAAATATGCACAGTGGAAAAAAATCAGTCTCGAAAGGTTACCAACTATGACTCCATTTATATATCATTCTCAAAATGACAAAACTACAGAGATGGAGAACATATTAGTGGTTGCCAGGGGCAGGGCGGGGGCAGGGAAGCAATCTATAGGCCCCCTCCCCTCTGGTGTCTGTTTCTTGACTGTGGTGATGGTTATGCAAATCTAGTCACAGGATGAAACTGCACAGAATGACATGTGCACACACACACACTCAAATGCATGCAAAAATGGTAAAACCAATAAGGTTTGCAGTCTAGTTTATGTTAATTCACCAATGTCAATTTAACATTGTGCTACAGTTTAAGCTGTTACCACTGGGGGAAACTGAATGAAGGATACACATAGATGTTCTATTTTTGCAACTTCCTGTGATTCTATAATTATTTCAAAATAAGAGGCTAAAAAATAGTTCTACAATTTTTATCAAATATAATTATTTCCTCATTTCCCCCACATGTCTAATTCTCTCACATGCTTTAGTGTGCCTACTCTTCAAATTTAACAAGCACTGAATGTTTGCTGAATGAATTTTATTTGGGAGAGCTATTTCAGGATTAAAAGCTATAACCCACAAGGCCTTTAAAATTTAAAATGACACAATGACTTATAATAATTTATAAAAATTTAGGGGATGGACAGGCATGAAGCTCTGACTCGGGTAGGGAAGGCAATATATGTAACCTAAACATTTGTACCCCCGTAATATGCTGAAATTAAAAAAAAATTATAATAATTTATAGTGATATATAGTGACATGAGACTTAGCATCTTAAGTATAAATATTAATAGCAACATAAAAAAGAGTTGGCCATTTTAAATCAAAAATTTACCACCTACAGGCCGGGCGCGGTGGCTCACGCCTGTAATCCTAGCACTCTGGGAGGCCGAGGTGGGTGGATCGCTCAAGGTCAGGAGTTTGAGACCAGCCTGAGCAAGAGCGAGACCCCGTCTCTACTAAAAATAGAAAGAAATGATCTGGACAACTAAAGATATATATAGAAAAAATTAGCCAGGCATGGTGGCACATGCCTGTAGTCCTAGCTACTCGGGAGGCTGAGGCAGGAGGATCACTTGAGCCCAGGAGTTTAAGGTTGCTGTGAGTTAGGCTGACACCACGGCACTCTAGCCAGGGCAACAGAGCCAGGCTCTGTCTCAAAAAAAAAAAAAAAAAAAAAATTTACCAGCTACGGCTTGTTCTGATTCTATTTAATTTGTACACACTTTAATTTTAATTTTCACACACTCTAATTTATATGCACAAGCTCTCAATCTTGCATGTACCTCATTCTGAATTCTTGCCATATATTACTTTGTATAGGCCTTTCCATATTTTTGTTTCGTGCTCACATTTCTCATTCCTGTGTTAACATACCCCAATCTGCAAAATCATCTTCCACAACGAGGTGTGTGTGCACTACCCCTTTGCCTTTCAGGGTCCCGTACGTGAAGGCTTACCTTGGGTAGCCCAATAAACTCCATCGCTCTCAACCACTGGACGGTATTGTCCGTGTGTCGGAAATGAAGGCCAGACTTCTAACGTGAGGATGGGAGGGAGACAAAGCAAAGAAGGAAGCACACAAAAAGTGAGTTGTTTGTAACAAATTTCTTCATTAGCAGGATGCTTTTCAATTGTCCTTCTAGAACAAAGTTATTAATGCTCACACAAAGCAAATATAAAGACACAATAAAGGAGACTGAACTGTATCTTGGCAACATCCCGACCATCTGTGATGGACCATGACAGTTTCCATAATTCACACATTTGAGGTAAATTCTGAACTAGAATCTCAAAAACCATTTAATGTCTAACACCCCCAAGGACGTTTTATGAGACACGTGTACATGTGTGTGGGCGTGTGTGCACACAGTGTCAAGGTTTTGGCAACCATGGCTTAGAAGCCTAGCAACTTCAGGAAAAACAATTTTTAGAAGACTAAATGCTTTTATTTTCGTATGATGTAATATTTCTGTAGAAAAATCTGGAAAATGTAGCAAAATACAAAGATGAAAACAGAAACCACTCCACAATTCAGAGCTAATTTGAATATATACTCTTCTTATAACTTAACCCTAATTTGGGCCATGTATAAAAAAGCTGTCGGCAGAAATGTTTTATGAGATCTTTTCCTACCTGTATAACAAAAAGTCTACGTTTTCCATTTCTTCCTTATATTCCTAACTAGATAGCTGTTTCTTCTGCAGTCTTTAAATATAGCATTCTTGCCTGTATCTCATGAAGATGTATCAGGTAATGAACCATAAAAAGCTTTAAAATGATCTTATATTTTTTATTAATTAAATGTATAGCACATTATCTTTTATTTTTCGTTTTTAATAAATGTACAAAAAAGTAACTATAGCAAAGTTCATCATATAACCAACATCCAATGGTGGGTAATCACATTCAGAAAGTCTGGCTCTTCTGTAAGGTGGGTCACAGAAGGCCACCTTCTGTGACCTTCTAAAATCTAATAGTTTATTACATAAAAGGTATTTTCATGGCTGTTATAAATTATAAAGTATAAGCAAATCAACATTTGACAAATGTTTATGCCTTTTTAATGGTGGCCACTATTTGCGTCTGGACTGTGTTTCAAGTATTTTATGTAGTTATCTATAATTTTCAAAATACCCTGCAAGGTAATTATCATTCCCAGTTTTTAAGGATGAGGAAAGCTAGGCCAAAAAGATGAAGTGATTTGTCTAAAGTCAAATAGCTGGTAAGTGGCTGAGCTGGGATTCAAGACTAGGTCTCCCTGGATCTGAAAACCTTCTCTATGCTAATGCTCCCCCAGAGAAGAACACAGGACCTAACAACCTTTGATTATTTTGGGGAAAGAAAAAATTAGCTTGTTGCTATGAAACAGCTAGAAGAAGGGAGACTGGAAAGAAAGGAAGGAGGAAAAGGAATAAAGAGAAAGAATGAGAGCCCAGAGAATTAACATCCAGATCATAGTGCTCGAGTGTTTGTAAGTCAGAATAAACTTCTTTTGCTTGATACAAACAAATCTCAGACGAGGTCACTCCGCCACGAAGGGACAGGACAGAAACAACTTGCAGTTAAGTCTAAACCAAGACAAAGATAAGGACTCTCTGCACCACGAAATAATTAAACATCCTCCTGTTTCAACTAATACATGACCTACTCTAGTTTCTGTACTAGTGACTATCTAGTCCCCAATCTTCCCGCTTCCTAAAGATTACCAAGACACCAAATTGATCCTGCTTCCTTGGCAACACCCAAATGAAACCCGGTTTGGTCTTCGCTTCCCTAAATCCTTATTAATAGAATCACCCAGAACAAGTCCAAATCTATACTAAGCCATTGCTTTTCCCTGGGGCTCCATGCGTTTGCCTTTTTTATTACCCCAACAAGTTAAATAAACCTAATTTTGTTTGGCCACGGGTGGATTTCTGGGGTCTTTGGCTGGTGGGCTTCAACAATCCCAAATTATGTAACAAAGACACCCATTTATTTACTGGCTGTGTTAGCTAAGTATAATAATCTCAGTACAGTCACAAATTTCTCTGAACCTTGGTTCCTCAGCCATAAAATGCTCCTTTAAGTTGCTGAATTAAATTGAGAATAAACAGAAAGTATTTAGTTGCAAAGAATGTGGTAAGCGTTAGCTATTATAATTATTGCACTCCAAGAATGAGTATGAAACTTCCATCATTTCCAATGTCAGAAAAAGGTTTACCACTTCATGTTAAGAGGCACTAAAGAAAAAGTGGTTAACTTGGTCATATTTATACAATAAATGACAGATTTCAAATCCTTCATCCATGTGAAACACCTGAGAAACGCTGACTCCAGAACCCTATGGTTCATGTTTGCATATTTAAGTAGTTCACTTTGGGGAGTGAATTGCAGCAATAACATCTTCGATCCACTAAATTTGCTTCAGTGAGAATGAAAATGGTCTTCAAAACACGCAGAAAATATTTTCAGTCCATTATTATTCTTATTGAGCTATTTTTTTCACCAGTCCTATATATGAATATTAAACCAGGTCAATGTCTGCAGTCAGATTTAGCCAAGTGTTGCTTTGGTCCATCTACCTAATGTCTTTCAGGTATAGAACCAGAAAGTATATGCTAATTTTCCACTGCTGAGCTACTGTAACACCAGCAAACAGATTCATCTAGTTTAAATTTCACACGTGAGGATTTTCTTCTTTGGATTCTACCTTCCTCCATATCAGAATCAGAGCATTTTAAACTATGAGGTAGCTTAGAAATCAATAATTATCCTAATTTGCTTATTTTATGGATAAGGAAACTAAGGGCACAAGTATGTAAGAGACTTGAGTTGACCTAACTTGTCAGGCTCAGGGTTAAGATTCCCTTGCAGAACCCCTGACTCCAAGTCCAAATATTATGTTCATCTCACTGTTCAGGTGCCTCAGGACAGCCGCCGAGTCTAACTCACTGGGTGCTTACATCTGTCAGGTGCTGTGCCAAGTGCCTTGCATGAACAGTCACATTTGTTCCTCACAACATCTCCACAAAGGTAGGCACTGTTATTAGGTTGAGTATCCCTTATCTGAAATGCTTGGGACCAGCAGTGTTTTGGATTTTGGATTTTCTCCAATTTTGCAGTGTCTGCATTATGCTTACCAGTTGAGCAGCCCTAATCTGAAGATCTGAAACCCAAAATGCTCCAATGAGCATTTCCTTTGCACATCATCTCAGCACTCAAACAGTTTCAGATTTTAGAGCACTCTGGAGTTTAGATTAGGGATACTCCATGTGTGTTCCCACTTTACAGGTGAGGAAACAGGCTCAGAGAAGCAAAGTTAGCAGTGAAGCTAGACTCTGAAGGATTTAGATTCCACAGTTCACTCTGCTAACCACTATGCATGTGCCTTCCCTATGTGAGGGACACCTAAATTTTCAACGGCATTTCTTATAAGCCTGCGATTATCAAGGTGCTGTCCGGGATGCCGTTCTTTATCTTTGAGCCTAGTCAGGCTGCGTTCTCTCCAAGGAATGCCCGTCCTTCCTCCTCTTCTCTCTCGCCCATCCCAGTCTGCTCGGGAACACTCTCTAATCTCTCGAGCCCACACCATGGAAACGATCCTGGCCCTTAACCATCCTGCAGTCCCTTCCCCTCAGTCGCCCCCCACCGTCCACCCAGCTGTCTTCTCCTCACGGCCATCCGTCCACTTCCAGCTCCCTTCCAGGATCTATGTTTGTTTTCCTGCTTGAAGCCATTCACTTCTTGTCTGTGCAGGCCACTGCCACCTGTCACCTGGACTGAATTACCCCTCACTGGACTGTGTCTCCACCCTCCTCCTCCCTCCCATTTATTCCCCACATGGCAGCAACTGATCTTTCTAAAGCACAAACTGCACCACGTCGCATCAGGATGTCTCTGTTAGCGGCTTCAATGGCTGCCGCCTGCACTTAGGATGAAATCGCAGGTTCTCTTTGGAGCCTATATGGCCACACGGTCTCATCTCTGCTTCCCTCCTGGCCTCGTCTCCCGCTGCTGTCCCTCTCTGCAGCCTTTCAGCCACTCTGTTTGGCCAAGCTATTTTTTGGACTGCTCTTCCCACTGCCCAGCCCTGACTTGTACATAGATGACTTTCTTCCCAATCTTCCAGCTTCAGAGTAAACCTCTTTCGGAGAAGCCCATCTCCTGCCCGTTGCTATCTGTCTATAACGCCGCTTCCGTTTCCTTCAGATGCTTATCACTATTCACAGCTATAGATTGACAGTCTGTCTCTCCATGTAAGTGCCATGACACTAGGCCTGTGTCTGCCCTGCTCACTGCTCTGCCGTTAGTGCCCAGAACCGTGCCTGGCATGCACGATGTTGATACGTGTTGTACAGGTGAATGAATTCTACTCTCTCTATATTTCCATCATGGCACAACTTTTTATTTCCCTACAACTTTATTATAATGTATTACATTAATGTTTATCTGTGTATTAGACCAACAATTCCTAAACCTTAGTAGTATATAAGAAAAGAACCACCTGCAGGTAATTTATTAAGAATATAGCTTGCTGAGTCTCAGGTCAAGAGAGTCTACTACACTCAGCAGTCTGCGGTGGGACCCAGGAGTCCAATTTTTACACACACCCATCAGGTGGTTCTGCAGGAGGTTTGAGCATCATTCTTAGAGGAAGCGTATCACATACTCCAAGCATACTGAATAAGTACCAAATAAAGCTTAAAAGAAAGGAACGGAGTACTTTGTCTTACATGATACTATTGCCATTCATTCCTTCACCCAACAGCCATTCCCCAATTGTCTACTACGGACCAGACCCTGACCCACTCACTGGGGACCGGGCAGAGCAGGCATATGCGGTTCCTACCTTCTTTACAATACACTATGGCATGTCCAACACAGTGTCAGGTGCCACAGCACATGGCATGGTCACGTAACTCAGACCTTGGAAGGTTTAACTCTAACACTTAGGACATCTTTCTAACCCTAAGTTAATGAGGAACCAAGGTTGTACATAGCTGGTGGACAAAGATACTGGGGCAGTTTGAAAGCTCCTGTCTGCTTAACTGATGGCTGTCAGAGCTGTTGGTGCCAACACTGAGTCCTTCAAGGATCAGGGGCACAGCCTTGCCTTGACCCTGTGCCTCACAGGTGGGTCGTATTTCATGGCTGCAGTCTAGGCAGACCCTGCAGCGAGAGCCCAGTTCACTGACTTCATGGTTTCCAGATGGCACATGAGGGGCTGGGCCCGGGTGGGTGAGTGTTCCCTTGTGCTTCAGCATCTCTGCCTCAGCCCGTGATTTAGCGCTCCTTAGAAAGGACCACGTGACGGGCTTTAGTTCTGAAGAACAGAACAGGAAGCTGAGTCGCCTGTTCACTAATATTTGTCTCCTTTCATTTTTGTATAGAAAGGAGAAGGCCCCAAAATAAAATTTAATGATTACTTGGCAAATCACTAAAAATTTCCATCGAGAACACTAGGCACTTTCAGGGACTTAAGAAAACAAGAAAAACCTCTCTCTCCAGTGACTCTGGAGGGGTTCTTTCCAATTTTTCTTTTGGCTCAGCAGCACGGGGGAGGGGGCACCCCATGCCATGGCCAGCAGCACCTCCCTCCCGCCGCCTCCCTTCTTCCTGCCCCTCTGCCAGCATCGCTACTGCGCCACCCAGCCTCCCAGGGGCCTGACAGGGCAGCAAAACAGAACACTTCCCTCTCTGGTCCAGTTTCCTTCAGGATGTCATCACCTGCCTAGGCCCTGTGGGTATCATATTTCATAACAAGAGACTGAAAATATTATTTCCCCTGTGCCCATCCCAAAGAGCAGCTGCTGTTCATTTAAATAGTAGGATTTCTGATGCCAGGAGGAGAAGGTTCCTGCTAAAGCTGCCAGGTGGCAACTGCCATGAGGGCCCAGAGCTGATCTGGAAGGAGACACCTATATTCAAGGCATATGATGTGCCAGGAAGAAAAAAGAGCTAACCCACACTCGGCTCTGAGGCTCACCTTCCAGGAAGTGCCTACCTTTCCAGCCAGACTCTCACAGTCCATGAAGCCAAAAGAAATTGCCCAAGATCTCCTTTCAGGACAGCCTGGATCTGGCCCAATTACACTTTAACCCTACCATCGAATCTACATGCAGGTTAGTACTAACAGATCTAGATCTTAATAATAACCATAATAAAAGCAATGGAAAAAAGATAAGCTATAGTCTAAAATGTGGGCAAATGTTTATTTTGTAGACGAGGGATACAGATGGTTTTTTTCTATGCTTGTCTGAATTTCTAAAAACATTTCTCAAGAAGTTTTTTACAACTTCAATTTTGGCTAAGTCATTGTTTTATTAAAGTCCTTGGAAAGGCTATACTGAGCTGGGTCTCTGAGGTGAAACACATGACTTCATGAACTGAAACTTACTTTAACAAACGCAAACACTTACATTCACAACATTATTCAAGGCAAAAACTTTTGCTCGGTTACCTTTTTGATTAGGCTAGAAAAACAGACTCGAAAGAGATCTGTCAAGTGATCTTGCCTATGGTTAGACTTAATGATTACTCAATCTAATACACATATTTTTAAAATATATTTTGTTTAAAGGACTGAAAGGTAGTGTGAATCACGCAATAAGTGGGAAATCATTCCATTTTAAACTGTACTCAATATTGTCCCTGCAATCGCATAACTTTATTTGTAAGAGAATACTTTTAAGGATACTTGAAAATCTACAGATAGAAAATATTGATATCAAGAACTAAATGTATTACGAAAATAAAGAATCAAGTGTCCAAGAAGCTTCAGAAACCTTGACCCATAGTAGATAAGAGGTCACGTGTCCCAGAATACAACACCAGACATCTTTAAATTCCCTTTTGAAGATACCTCTCCAGTGGAGAAGCCTCTTAAGTTGGTGTTTACTTTTTCCTCTTGCTTTTTAATGGAAATCTTCAAATGTAAAAAAGTAGACAGAATAGTATAATGAACTCCCACGTACTAATAATCCAACCTCAAGGATTACACACTCATGGCCAGTTTTGTATCATTCATCTACTCTCCCTCCAATTATTTCGAAGCAAATCCTAGATCCATCATTTTATCTGTACATATAATACTTCGATATATATCTCTAAAAGATCAAGATTTTTATTACTGTAAGATTGGTGTTTATTTTGACTTTGTTTTCTTCCCCATGCTTCTTCCAAATTTAAGTAATGGTGCGTTTGCTGCTGCTGTTGTTTCTTAAGGGGCTATGACACCCCTTTGTATTTTCTAGTTCTTCCAAATTAGCCATGACAATTCTTAAAACCGGTTGTATACAAAAAGGTTAGTGTTACTTTGTTTTAAACACCTCATGGAAAAGTATTCTTAGCTGATCAACGTTACTACTAGTTTTATCGCATTGGCCCTAACTCTTTAGGGCCACAAGTTCAAGTCCCAGCTGAGTACTCTGCTTGCTAATGAGAATATGGGGAGTAACAAGCGGTGTTGGTGGTTAAAAAAAAAAAGGAGGGGTAGCGTGCCCCCACTTTTACCCTTACTGGCACTAATAAAGTCACAAACAACCTCCATAAAGGAACTGGGGGGAGGGGAACAAACCAGGGGTCTTTCAGCTTCAGCCCAGAAATAGAAACACTTTTGCTTTTTAAAACTGCTGCTGTCTCAGGAATGATTATTAATAGGCTCCAAAGACCAAGGACACCCCCTCTCCCAGGATATCCTTACAGAAACACTAAGAGTAAAAGAAGGGAGAGGAAATGAAATACCAGATTTTCACGTTTAGCTGGAAGCCAAAACCAATTAGATCTTGGTTACCTTATAACGTGTTTGTTCCACATCATAGATTTTTTTCTCTGACACCACTTTCGGGGCAAAGAACTTGGCTAACTTTGCAAGGTAAACTCCATTGCGGAGGCCTTCTTCCAGTTCAGTGGTTGGTGGCAATTCTTCAACTAAGCAGACTTCCATCCACCTAAAAAAAAAGAAAAAAAACTTAAAGTAATTCCAGTTGGGTAACTTTCTGTAAATGAAGTCAGGCAGCATTTCACCGTGTGTGTTGGAGATAAAGTGAGAACGATCTGAAACATCTCTTGGTGGGAAGAGAAGACTTTCTGAGTGGGACAAGGATTCAGAACATGAGGTTAACAGGGAGAATAAAAGCCTAGGGTCAATGAATTCCCTACCATGACAGAGCCTGTCAACTTCGCCTTCATTTGAGTCTCTGCTAATTCTCTTTTGTGCCAAAGAGGGAAAAGGCCAAACCATTTTATAAGGGTGGAATTAGTCCTGCTGACCTTAAAGAAAAAATAATTCCAAGTTTATGAGCCTTCAGCAGAGGCAATTCTTGTAGGGAGTGTGCCTTGGGAAGCCCATAGTCCAAAGTACTATTAAATCTGTAGGTGCCTCAGTGCAGGAACGACTACCATGAAAACTAGGAAGGCATGGAAAAGCAGCATAAGAAATTCTGAAAGCAGGGACAGTCTTCTTTAAATAATTCTCCTTTTTCCAATGCCAGGAACTTATTACAACACACTTATCTTTTTGGGAAGATACAGTACTTACTGTGTTTTGAAAAAATATTTTAGACAAAGATCAGATTAAATCTCAGGATATTGTGCCAGTATTGTAGAAAAGAGAGCACCAAGGTCATTACTGGCTCAAGGACACACAGTGGAAAAGGAGACAGGCCAGTTTACATTTCACACTGGTGTGCCGAGGCTCTGCCAGAGTTATGAGGATAATGCTATTCCTATCCATTCTCGAGTAACTATTACCTACTATAAGATCTGAAAGGCAGGTGTGCAGCTCTCAGTAGGGGAGCCCCTCAACTCCCTGCCACCCAGCCACTGATCCCCAAGTCAAATTGTCAGTGTGAGCACCATACCTACATAGACAATCTCCCAGAGGATCATTAACACAAAGCAATTGATCCTGGCAACACTTAGAAGACAGCACACCATGCTGTTATATGAACAACTGATCCTGATCCAAGCTGCAAACACTGTCAAATATCTGAACCGCTCATAGCTCTGGACAACGTCTTTTAAAAGCTCACCGAGCCCCTGATAAGCAGTAATTACTGACCACTTATTAGGCACTATAAAAAATGGAATGTAGTAGTCCCTCCTTATCTGAGGATTCACTTTCCACAGTTTCAGTTACCCAAGGTCAACTGCAGTCTGAAAATATTAAATGGAAAATTTCAAAAATAAACAAACAATTCATAAGTGTTACATTGCATGTCATTCTGAGCAGTGTGATGAAATGTTATGCCATCCCACTCCATCCCTTCTCCATCACAGGAAGGGTGAGGACAGTACAATAAGATATTGTGAGCGAGAGAAAGAGAGGAGAGAGAGACCACATTCACGTAAATTTTATCATAGCACATTGTTATAATTTTTCTATTTTATTACTGTTGTTAATCTCTGTGTCTAAGCTATAAATTCAACTTTATCACAGGTATGTATCTGTAGGAAAAAACATTAATAGTATATACAGAGTTCGGTGTTATCTGCAGTCTCGGGCATCCGCTGTGGGCAGTAGGGGCGTCTCCCCTATGGATAAGGGGGAGAAAATTTTCTCACGTATATGAGAAAAATACAAATGTAAGTCCTGCCTTCAAGTAGCATTAACTATAACTGAGAAGGCAGTGCCATTTCAAGAAAAATCCAGTGAACCATATTGGAGAGGGTATTGTGTCCAATGCTATGTGGTAGGATATAATAAAAAGTGTGGGAATAAAGGGGGATCAGGGGGTTATCACTGCAGTAATCAGAGAAAACACTGAAAAGTGGTGGAACCTGGACTTGGGCTGGAAGAACGGAGTACAGTAAGTCCTCACTTAACGTGGTTGACAGGTTCTTGGAAACTGTGACTTTAAGCAAAATGACTATAACAAAACCAATTTTACCATAGGCTAATTAATATAAACAAGAGTTAGGTCCCTACGGCACATCTCTGGTCACAAAAACATCAAACTTCTGAAGACCAAAACACTTCTAATACTAAACAGTGAAATAAATTTAAGCTATACATATATTTTAAAAAGATTAATGAAAACAAGTAAAATAATTATTCACCCACTTATTATAGTCCAGAGTCACAAGTCACTGGGGCCTATCCCATGGCAGGGCACACTCGTCCCCACACCTACTCACACCGGGGCCATGCAGACACACCAACAAACCCAACCGGCACAGCTTTGGGATGCGGCAGGAAACCGGAGTACCCAGAGAAAACCCACGCAGACATGGGGAGAACATACACACTCCAGACAGTGGCCCCGGCCGGGAAGCCATTTTTGTTGTCATCAATGTTATAATGAAAGCAAGCTGAACGAAACATCATTCAAGGACCTGGTGTAGTTGGAAAGGCAGGAAGAGAACTGGAAGCTGGGGAGCGGGACAAACTAAAGGCGTGAAAGAAATGTGGCTGACTCGTGGAGAAAACCCAGAGAGGACCGTGGGCCTTTGGTGCTCCTGGGGAGAAGACAGCAATAAGCTGGGCCTGCACGGCGAAGGAGGGCCGCGAACACGAGACGTGTGCCTATGCGTTGCCACTGGAAGCGGGGAGCTCCTGGCAGCCTCACAGAACAAGAGTGACATGCTGACAGTGGTAATCAGGGAAAACGAGTCTGGTATAATGGATGCCTCAGAGACGAAGTTCTCTGCTGGCCTTTGCCACGGGGAGGTGTTGAGGGACTGGATCAGACAGGAAGAAGTGGGGAAGGAGGAAACCAAGAGACATTTCAAGACAGTAACAGGAATTGGTGACAGCTTAGAAAGGGTGTCAGAGGAAAGAGAAATACTACCAGCCAGGGAGAGGGACACCAGGACTCAGTCACACGGTGGTGGTGTGCTGGTGGCCAAGGCCACTAACTCTCCCAGCCTCAGTTTCCTCCTCTGCTAAAAGAGGGGCTGTGAGACTGAGAGAAGAATCTGGTGATGAAGCCTTTCCCTGTTCTAACACCCCAGGGGTGAGACTGAAAGAACAAGGAACGGACAAGATGAGACGATGATGAACTTGACTTTCCATGTATTATGCACTAGATAATGGGGGGTATTTGGTTTAAATGAGCTTTATTCAAAAAACAAAAAAAATCTGAAGGGTAGCAAGGATTTGCTAAATTAAAAAAAAAAAAAAAGGTAAGAAATCAATAGCAATGCTACCCTTAAAAAGAGTCTGGCCAAGTAAAGAGCCACTGTACCAGACCAAGTTTCTAAGCTAAATAAACTCATTAGAGCATTAAGCTGTTTCACGTGAAAACACAATCTGTTTTCAAGTAATTATCTTGAAAAAAATTTAAGAAATCATTTTTCACATGATATATAAATGCTTTATAATAACCTGGTAATTGGTGTGTGTGTGTGAGGGGTGTAAGTGGACAACCAGTGACAAGAGTTGGGGGAGGTTAGTTGACAACTGGCAGCGAGGGGCAGGAGGCCAGAATAAAAACTCTCAAGTATGGTACTTGGCCTTGTTTTAAAAATAAGAGTTAATCATAATTATTTTTGTCTGTATTAGAATATGTGCAGTTGGCTTAAAACACTGATGACAGCAGAAACTTAGGTTAGCTACAGCCTATTTAAAATATAGTCGTGGCTAATTCTTACAACATTAAGAAGGTAAAGCCCGTCTCTTTTTCTTTGTAATCCTTCTGTGCCTGGCAACCTGTTTACATGTAGTAGGTACCCAACATGTGGTTACTAAATGAAAGATTCTGGCTGCTTAAGAAAAAATTTTCAAAGCATCACAGTTACATCATAAAATCTTTTAAGAGGTTGCCAAAGACTTACAAAATGTTACATTTTTGCAACATGAGGCATCATGAGGATATCTCCTTTCCACTCCCTTGAAAGTCAAATGATGGTGCTACTTTTACCAATGCTAACTAGTACTTATTAAGCACTATTTTATGCTAGAACCTAGATTTAATTCTTTATGGGATTATCATTAATCTTCACGACCACCCCATAAGGAAGAGGAGCTATTAGGATTACCATTTGCAGATGACTTTGTGGTATTTTTTTTCAGACACTGATGATTTTCTGAGGCTCAGAAAAGCCTAAGGCCTCACAGCTAGTAAGTAAAAGAACTCCACAAGGTTGCCAGGGGCCTCTGCTCCTATAATTCCAACTTTCGCCTTCTCGCAACTAACCAAATAGAAGAATGAATCCTCCAGTCCAGGCCCACAGCCTAGGGTAAAACAAAAGTGATGATAAGATACTGCAGAGACTTCCAGACTAGCAGTAAGAATTCATGGCTTGGAGACAGGTGCTGTCACTATTCCTGTGCAAGGTGAGAGGACAGTATACTCACTGTCAGGGTTGAATATGTTCCTGGGGTTTCTTCTGTGCTCTCTCAGAACTCCCTCTTTGTCACCTACCTAGCAACAGGCATGGCAAATGGTCTAGGCTGGCCCTTGTGGGTGTTGTAGCAGGACAGAGGTAGGCTACAGGAAGCTAAGAGCCTACCCAAATGGAGTCACCACCTTAAAAACTCCCACAAGCCGATACAGGCTCTCAAAGATTCTTCTCATACGACACAACTTGGAAACCCCTATCAATGGTCAGTCAGTATATGATCAGTAAACACGAGACTATTCTTCTGGGACAGGTCGCAGACTCTGCTGATAGTGAGCAGCCAGACTGGGTTCCATCCACTGCTCTAAAGGCATTAAAACACCTCACAATGAAGCAGGAACCATGACATGCAAACTTCTAAACTAGCACACCGTCATCAAGTGGGCTGAATATCCTTTTGATCTATTTCTTTTTTTAAGTGTAAGGGAACACAGATACCATATCATTTAACTCAAAGGCTAGGAGACAGGTAAGAGTAGCTGCTGGTCAGGGCCTGCATTCCTAGCCCCATGGCATCTGTGTGGGGCCAAGTGACCAGGCTGTGACCCCACAGAAGGTGTTGGGGCAATGGGCATCACCCCCAGGCCTGGCTCAGGAAAACCGGCCAGAGACGAGCCTCCACTCTCCTCCCCTGTCTGCTGGCTGGACATTAAAACCCACAGCACACTTGAAAGAGAAGGCAGAAATGCAAATTAAAACCACAAGAACATATCACCTGCCCCTGTCAGAATGGCTATTACTAAAAGTCAAAAAATAATAGATTCTGGCATAGATGCAGAGAGAAAGGAACACCTATACACTGATGGCGGGGCTGCAAATTAGTACAACCTCTATGGAAAACAGTATAGAGATTCCTCAAAGAAATAAATACAAACTTACCATTCGACCCAGCAATCTCGCTACTGGGAATCTAGTACCAGTCACTTTATCAAAAAGACACCTGCACTCGAATGTTTACCACAGCACGATTCACAATCGCAAAGATGTGGAATCAACCTAAGTGCCCATCAGTATGGGGGTTCATTAACAAAATGTGGTGTATATACCATGGAGTACTACTCAGCCATGAAAGGAATGAGTTAATGTATTTTCGCAGCAATTTGGATGGAACCAGAGACCATTATCCTAAGTATCTCAGGAAAAGAAAAACAAATATGGCATGTACTCACTAATAATTTGTAACTAATTGAGGGGCACACATGGGCAGAGAGAGAAATAAAAGGCATTGGAAACCAAGAAGGGAGGAGAGGAGGGGTAAAAACCCTCCTAACAGGTACAGTGAACACTGTTCGGGTGATGGGCACACTAATAGCCCTGACTTCAGCATTATGAAAGCTATCTATGCAACAAAAACATCTGCATCCCCTTAATATTCTGAAATTTAAAAAAAGAGAAGGTAGAAGAACTTCCAACTATCTGGGCCCCTGAATAATTATGTAATATAAAACAAAAACAGAAAAACTCCCTATGTCTTCTTGCCTCTACCCTACACTGTTGAACCTTACGTGAACAAGAATTAAACTTCTGTTGCCAACTTCAATCTCAGAGGCTTACCTGTTACATAAGCTAGTGATACCTGGCCAAGCCAATACACATTCTAAGTATGACTTGTATGGTAGGTTGGGGTCAAACTTCCTGTAACAGTCACAACGTAGAGACAGTTGGCCTGATGTTCAGGAAGTCTTGCTCTGCAATAACTAACTGTATGTTCTGGAACAGGTACTTAACACTCTGAGCACTCAGTTTTAGTCCACAAGTCTAAAATTATAATGAAATTCAATGATAGCATAATTATGTAAAATGACTTTGTGTTGTTTAATAGTTTATTGAGATATAATTCACACACCATATACTTACCCACTTAAGATGTACAATGCAATGGTTTTAGTATATTCACAAGGTTGAAAGACCCTCACCATCAATTTTAGAACATTTTCATCACCCCCATAAAGGAACCCTATGCCCATGAACAGTCACTCTCCATTTACCACCAAACCCCTAATCCACTACTTTACTTTCTGTCTACAGATTTGCCTATAAATCTATAGACAGAAACACTTCATATAAATGGAATCATAATATGTGGCCTTCTGTGACTGAGTTCTTTCACTTGGCCTAATGTTTTCAAGGTTCTCCTATGTTGTAAGATGTATCTGGACTTCATACCTTTTTATCGCTGAATATTTCATTGTATGGATAGATCACATTTATCTATTGATCAGTTTATGGATATCTGATTTTTCCCCTGACTTTTTAACTATTGGGAATAATGCTACTACAAACGTTAGTGAACAAGTTTTTGCACAGACACGTGTTCTCATTTCTCTTGGGTATATACCCAGGGGCGGAATTGCTGGGTTGTATGGTGACCCTTTGCTTAATCTTTTTAGGACTTTCAGACTGTTTTCCAAAACAGCTGCACCATTTTCCATTTCTACCAGTGGTGTATGAAGATTTCAACTTCTCTACATCCTCACCAACACTTATTTGTGTTTTGATTACAGCCATCCTAGTGGATGCAAAGTGGAATCTTTTTGGTTTTGATTTTCATTTTCCTGATGGCTAATGATATTGTGCATCTTTTTATGTGCCTATAGCCAATTTGTATACCTCTAGAGAAATGTCTATTCAAATTCATTGTCTACATTTTAGTTGGATTGTCTTTTTGAGTTATAAGAGTTCCCTATATATTCAGCATTCAACTCTCTCATCAGATATGATTTGAAAATGTTTCCTCTATTCTGTGGGCTATCTTTTCACTTTCTTGCTGGTGTCATTTGAAGCACAAAAGTTTTTATTTTGATGAAGTCTCTTTTCTCTATTTCTTCTTCTGTTGCTTGTGCTTTTGGTGTCATATTTAAGAAATCATTGCCTGAATACTCATACCTATGTTTTCATTTCATTTTCACCTATGTTTTGTGTATATCACAAATGTTTCTTCTATGAGCATTGTTTTAACCCTTAGTTTAGGTCTTTGATCCATTTTGAACTATTTTTTGTATATGGTGTGAGATGAAGGTCCAACTTCATTTTTTTGCATGTGGATATCCAGTTGTCCCAGCACCGTTTGTTGAAAAGACTACATTTGTTGGATTGTCTTGGCACCCTTATTGAAAATCAATTAACTGTAAAAGTAAGTGTTCATTTCTAAGCTCTCAATTCTAGTCCAATGATCTATGTGTATGACCTATATACGGATAGTACATAAAGTGGGTATATTATAAAAACAAGCTAGAAGAGACTTCATGTGTCACCAAGAGACTGTCTTCAAATTTGGCCTAAAGATCCACAGAAATGAAAACCAGAATTGTATGGCTCCCCCGTCTCCTTGTATTTACTGCTTCTTCCAGGTTCCTTCTATTGATTTGCTTTTACTGGCCCACAACACCGATGTGGGAATGTTTCATCCCAAAGCAAAAGTTGAAGCTATTTCTTATGAGCGCCTTGAGGGGCTGCTAGAGAGCCTCATCTTCCTTTCCAGGGTAGAAGACTACTTTCCCATCAGTACTGCTTGTTTTCTCTTCTCCCTGTAGGAAAAGTCACTTACCAGGCACAGAGAAACCAAATGTAAGTAAAAGGAATTTCCTTTTTACCATTTAAGAAGTCTCTCTTCAACCTGGGGGCAGGGGAGTGCGGGGTGTGTGTGTACGTGAATGTTTTTAGATTTGAGTTGGTTTCCTTAAGTATAAATGTATGTGAAAATGACAAAATCCGATCTAAGTGAATGGAAGAAGAGTGGTGGGAAGTTGGGAGGAGGAGGAAGAGGAGAAAAAGGAGAAATTTTTCTAATTTTAGGTTAAGGCCAAAAAGAAAAATAACTAATGTCTTGCAAGAGACAAAAAAGAAAAAAAATAAAACACCAAACCACAAAAATCCTGGGACAAACAATCCATTCTATTGTGCTATTTTGTGCCTTGCAGAGCATATGAAAGTTGTTTCACTGAGGCATTTGCTATCTGAGTTGTTATTCAGGAAATCACCAACTATAAATCTTGGTCTCTATCATACAGTGCTGTATGGAATAAACGTCCCAGCCGTAGCACTGCTGGCCAAGAACAGAAAGTGTGTTTTTTCTGCATAAGCCCTGTTTTAGTGCAGTGCCCTGTTCCATGAACTTTCAAATATGACGAGTCAACATCTCTCCCTAATGTTTTGAAAATCAGCATATGCGGTATCTCAGAAAAGAATATAAAAAACCTGCTCTTCATTTTTATGTATAGCATAATTGGTCACTTTTCACCTTTTGTGCCAACAGGAAGCAAAAATATCAGAAGGACTAAATGAAGTTCTCATGGAAAACCTTTTCATTAGCTGGAGGCCAATGCAAAACTGTCACCATGATTCTATCAGCCTTGTTTGCTCAGGGGAACGTGGACGTAGGAAACACTGCAAAACTGAGGTGGGCGTCTAAGGGCCCCCATCCTTCTCTCACACAAAACAGATTTGGTTCACTAGAAGAAAGTGATGTGAAATGCTAATTACTTTCTTTAAAACAGACACACAACACCATGAAAAGAATCGATACACGACTTCAAGATCTGACAGGAATGGAGCAGGCTTCGGAGGATTTATTTCTCACCCTCCTCTTTAGGAAGGACGTGATATAGCAGAATCCGTTGAGTCTGGCAAGCTTTCCCAAACTATGTTCCACAGGATACCGGCTCAGATGCTAACAGAGACTGTGGTAGAAATATGGACATTAAAGATGATTCTGGTGAGGTCTCAGACGGACAGGAAGAATGTGTTATTGGATACCGGAGAAAAGGCAATCCTTGTTGTAAAATGGCAGAGAACTTTGCTGAATTGTGTCCTAGTGCTTTGTGGAAGGTGGAACTTGTAAGTGATGACCTTGGATATTCAGCTGAGGAGATTTCTAAGCAAAGTGCTTACAGTAAAATGCTGTTTTTGTAGTAAAATGCAACAGGAGAGAGAAAAAGAAGAACTTGTCAAACAAAACAAACTAGAACTTAAAGATTTAGAAAATTCTCAGCCTGTCCATATTGTAAAAAATGAAAAGGCGTGTTCTGGAGAGAACCCCAAGGGTGTGACTGGACAATCACTCACAGATCTAATCAGCTGTCTCAACAGAAGCCAGGAACAGAGATACGGTTATACAAGCAGAAACACGGCTAGCTCAAACTGAAGGGGCCAGAGACAAGACAGAATTGAAGGAAAGCTATTAGACTTCTGGGATTCCACAGGATGGGTAACAGAGCTAACTGGCTCTGGCTGTCATCCTTCAAGAACAGGGAAGAATGACCCCTAAAGCTGCCACTCCCACCCCACGCCCAAAGGGCACAGGGGCCAGCGGGTGAAGAAGTCTCCTTGGCTTCAAAGGGTGAGGCTGTCTCTGCCTTGGTTTCAGTGGGCCAGGCTGCCACTGCCCTGGGCCTCAAAAGCAGGGTTGTCACCCCAGTGGGCCTAGAGGATGGAACGTCATGTAAAAGGGATTATTCTCCAGCCTTAAACTCTAATGTGATTTGCCCTGCTAGGTTTTGGACTTGCTTTGGATCCAAAACCCCTTTTTATTCTCTCCAACTTCTCACTTTTGCAAGGGCAATGTCTATCCTTTGTCTGCCCCATCATGGTATTTTGGAAGCAAGTAACTTGTCTGGCTTCAAAGGTGCACAGCTGGAGAGGAATTTTTGCCTCAAGAGGCATCACTGGAGTCTCAAGTGAGTCTCGCTCAGCTTGATTTACAGGACACTGAAATGAGATTTGGGACTTAGAACTGATGCTGGAATGGGTTAAGACTTAGGCTGTTGGAGCTGGGTGAATGTATTTTGCACATGAGAAGGACTTGACCTACGGGAGGGCAGAGTGCTGTGGCAGAACTGTGTCATCCCCTTACCCAAACTCCTATATTGAAGTCCTAATCCCCACTACCTCAACATGTGACTATATTTGAAGACAGGGCCTTGAAAGAGATGATTACATTGAGGCCATTAAGGTGGGCCCTAATCCAATCTGACTGGTGTCCTTGTAAGAAGGGGGTGACTAGGGCACGGAGACCCCAGGCTGCAAGCTCACAGAGGGAAGATCATGTGAGGCCACAGAAAGGCGGCCATCTGCAGGCCTGGGAAACAGGCCTAAGAAACCAAACCTGCCAACACCTTGATCTTGGATTTCCAGCCTCCAAAACTGAGAAAGCAAATTTCTTTAAGCCACCCAATCTGTGGTATTTTGTTTATGGCAGCCAGAGAAAATGAAAACACTAGCTAAAACATCAACCTCCATTATCCTCTAAAATCCCTCATTCATTTGTATTTCTCTTCGCTGCATTTATTACTACCTGCCAGGTTATATCATATTTGTTTGACAGACTCATCCACTTAAGAATGTAAACTCCATAAGAGCAAGGACCCTGCCTGTCTGAGAGGCAAACAGCACAATGGTTAAAAGCACAAACTCCAGATTCAGATGCCTAAGACTGAATCTAAGCTCTGCCACTTACTAGTTATGTGCCCTTTGGCTAACTGACTTACCCGAGTCAGTTTGCTAATCTGTAAAATGGGGATAATAATAGAACTGCTTCAGAGGGCTGCTATGAGTTAATGAAAGAAAACCACTAGCACAAGTCCTGGCACATGGTAAGCACTTTTAGTGGTAACTATTGTAGCTTTTACTGCTTACCACCATATCCCAGGACCATCCTCCTGCCTAAATGCCAATATAATTCACTGTTCACATTTGTCCTTCGGCACCATTTGTTTAGCCGTTCCCTGCCATACAGACTTCCTTGGGCAGCAACTATGCCAGCACTTTACTGTATCAAAGATGCCTTCTTCTCTCATCTCAATCTGTTGTATCCCCTGAGCTAATCCACCATACACTTTCTATTGCCTTGTACCAGTTACAGACTTGAAATGGTATTTAGTACGGGCTACGTAAATATTTACATGTGTTCCCGAGAGCCATGTGCTACGATGGGCCTCCCCCAATACAGATAATGCCAGCACAAAAAACTGCAGCTCACATTTACTTGGTACACTGGCTAGCACTTAGCAGGTACTTGGCACTTATATGAATGTATTCTCACATCAGCCTGATGAGATAGATATTACTCCCCTTTAATAGAGGAGGAAAGAGAGACTCTGCAAGTTAAGTAACTTGCTCAAGATTACATAGCTAGTAGCAGCTGGGATTTACATCCAGGTTGTCACCTCCACAGGACTTCTCTCTGCCACGCTCCACTCTGCTTTGACAAATCATTTAAGACTAATGTGGTGAACAGGGTGTAAGTTCACTTCCTAGGGATGTTCTCGTCTTACACAGAAGCCGTACGTGAAGCCTAAAACTAAAATAAGGCAGCTCAGATCTTTATAAGCCATGTTTTCCTAAAGGACGCTGTATCTGTGCTTTAGCACAAGATGAAGGTGAACACACTCTTTGGGACTGGCTGAAGCAGCCACTATCACTTTCACAAGTATCTGTAGGGTACAGCTGTGCACCGGACCTTGGGTCCCCAAACACATGACTATAAACTTGGTTCTGAAACTTATCAGTCATGATTACCTTGGGGTACAACAATCTCTCTGGGCCGCAATTTCCTCAGAAAATTGGGTATAACAGCAGCTACCTCAGAGATGGCATGAGAACGAAAACAGATACCATATATGGAACTACCTAGTAAAAAAGTACCCAGCATGCAATAGGTGCTGAAGAAACAATCGTTCACAAAAAGGCAGGTGGCATCAGTTTAAAGTGTAATGCTCTGAAGGATTCGCCACGCTGCTGTCCAGAGAGCAGCCTTACCTGAACACACAGGATCCAAAGTCTTCTAGGTGGAGACTGCCGTGGGACATGCCACCCTGCAGGAAACGAGCGGACCAAAGGGCCTTGGAGAACTGCGCTCAAAAATGGGACTCTGTTGACCTGGTGTCCCTAGAACTTGCTACAGATGAGACCAAGCTGTCATGTCCATTTGCGGTGCAAAGCACCTTCCATTTTGCAAGATTAACCATGAGCTGGGGTGTAGTTTAAAGAAAAGTAAAGAAGAAAGAACCGAAAGTACTCAGCTGCAGTTTCCTGGTACATCAACGCTCATCTGAGGCTTCTGCGTACATTCTGGCCTAAGTAACAACTTAAGACTTGATGAAGCGGATTCTCCTTCCTGGGTTTGTCTGCACCGTGCACATGATCTAACCACAAAATAATCACTGTTCTTACACTTTTAAATATTTCTTTGCTCCAATGTGGGCAGGAAAATGAAAACAATAAGCTTACCTGTTTTGCCACAACTCCTTCCTACCCTTGACTTCTCTTGTGACAGCCCTTTTCGACTCCCCAACCAAAGACTCAATATGCAATTGTTAAATAATGGACATTCCAGAACACCCAGAGAATGCATAGTTAAAGGCCACATTTCAACATTTGAGAAACACAACTGGCAAAAGCAGTGTGAATTTACTTTTCTTCTTCCCCTTAAACTACAGGTATCTCATGTTCAAAGTTAACACTTTCTCAGGGGTGAGAAATGAGGAGAGGTACGAAGACTGATTCCTCAAGAGTCTAAAAGATGAAGAGAGAATAGTTCTCAGCAGGTGAAGTCATAGCACAAGAAGACACTACTGAAAAACTTAACTGTGAGAAATGTCATTTTAACACCACATTCAGAAACCCTTCTTCCTCTAGCCACGTCCTTTGCCCAGCCTTTATTGATTTATCCCGCTTCCACTGCCAGCTGTACCAAGGAAGTGACAAATGGGGACTCACTAGATGCCATCAATCACTGTCATCAAGAGGAGAACGAAAAGAATCCAACATATGTTCTCGCAAACGTCTCCCTCTCTCCACTCCCACCTCCTCCCTGACATACAATCTTTATAATCAGTAAGCCACTTTTTAATATCCCTTCAGTGGAAACGTATGAGCAGCAGATAGTGGGAGGAGCCCAAGCACCATTCTTTTTTTACATGTGTGTCCACAGTTACAGTTCACAGTTCATGCAGGCAAGACTGAGGCCAGGCTGCAAACCAACTGGTTATGACCAATCTTGGCCACAGTGAGCAGAACACTGATTATTAAACCAATGCCATCCTCACGCCAGGCAGGGTGGCTGAACAGAAAGGATGCACAATACAGGTAGCAGATGGTACTCTCTGCAACTCGTTCTGAAGACAGAACAGGAGTTCCTTATTTTTCCGCTGACCACTGTGACACTTGATAGATCAATTCCTATGGCAACAACTCTAAGTATAAAACAGGGATGTTTTAAATGGAAGACAGACACTTGTATTCATTTCTGGGAATATGCAAGAGGCAGAACATGGCAACTTGCATCACAGGCCATAGAAGAATCTCTGACTCCACAATCCTCTATTGAGCATCTATTCTGGCTAAATATATAAGAAAATCAACAACAAAAAAGTGACTATGTATGTGCATGAAGATATTAAAAAAACAACTTAAAAGTCTGATGACAAGAGAGATTATGAAGTTATAGTGCATTATGTAGATGAAATACAATGTGACCATTAAAATTTATGATGACAACTTAGCAAAATGGAGGAAAGCTGATAAAGTAAAGTGAATAAAACAATAACAAAAGTACATGCACTTTTTGTCATGTGTCCACATATGAAAAAGTTAGGAAAGTTGATGTATTAGGTTGGTGGAATTCTGGGGTTTCTCAAATTTGTTTTGAAGTGTTGTGATAAACAAAAATTGAGATAAAAGAAAAACTGGAGTAAAAGTCACCACAATTGCTCCAACTATTTTCCAAATCTAGTTTGGTCCTACAAAGATAGGCAGCAACGACGCAGATGCATAACCTAGCAAGATGGACGAACTTTCAGAGCCTACTGCAAAAAAAGCTAAGGAGCAGAATTAGAAGGCCATAATGTTTACATAAATTAAAAATACTTACACACAAGACAAGATACATCGCAAGGATACATGCAAACCTAAACGACACACTGTATACATATCAGAATGGTTGCCTATGGGAGGGACGGGATCAGGGATAAAAAGAAATAACTTTCAGGGGGTTCAGCACAAACCAGCACCTGTGTGTGCCCAGGGATACTATGTACCATGCCCTAAGGAGTGTGGTCAGCTCAACCTTTTCCCCTGAGGTCCTCCAGCAAGGCCAGGCATGGTTTTATTCATTAATAAGATTGTGGAGTAAACTGTTGCCGTCTCAGACACTTCCCTTGAGTGACATGGCCCTTTCTCCCAAACAGCAATTGCCTTTTACAATGCTGTTTATGTTTGGTTCCAAGTCCTAATTTTCCTTCTCTTTAAAACAAGAATAAAAGGCTTCAGAAAATCATCATTACTGAGAAATATTTACTGATGTTGCCAGTTCTATTTGCAACTGTGACACAATTGCATAACAACTGTTTATTGTATATATAGTTATATGCATATAACTATATACACATACATGTACATACGGTTCTCTCTGTGCAGTTATCTACATAACTATTCAGAAATTATCCCCGGGAGGCTACAATAGAAACTGGCAAGAGTGATTACCACTGGGGAAGGGAACTGGGTAAGAGGACAATTTTCACAGTATAACCACTTTTAGACCTTTTAAATTTTGAACCATATGCATATATCCCCTCTTTCCCCTAAAATTTTAAAGCACTTAATTAAACCACCACCCACTCTGTACACATTATAAAATAAGCTTAAGAAGTAAATGTTCCAATTGTACCATAACCAGTAAAAATCTGACCAAGTCCTCCTCACTAAGCTATACGCGGGTTTCTCTTGGCTGGTTACCAGTCCGCCCAGCTCACCCACAAGCAACTCACAAGGTGGCAGCATTTGCTGCTGTGCTTGGCTGTACTTCCTTGATTTCACATGTAGGTTAATAATTAATCAGAGCCCTGCCACTCAGAATATCATCCTAGGACCAAAGTCAGCTGGGAGCTGCTCTCTCTGTCAAATATTCCTGCCCCTGTGTCTCAACACTTCTTGGCTCTGAGAAGTACAGACTATCCTGTGATCCATCGTGGGCTGCAGGAAAGAGAGAAGTCCCTTGGGGCTTTAGAGTTCTTATCCCTTTACAAAGAAGGCATGTTAAAAAAAATTTTTTTCAGTGAATATCATTTTCTTAAAAGTCAGTTTATTTAAGCCAGCTCTTGGGTCAGAAGACCAGCTAGCTGGGGTTAAGCAGCCACCTGAGCAAGGAGAGGAAGATACGGCGAGGGGGCCACCAGGCAAGTGCAGCCTTGGACCCACTAGAAAGTGGTGCCTGCAGGACCCACCCTTATAGCGTGTTTGGGCACTGAGCATCCTAAGTGGCATCCACAGTGAATTCCCACTCAGAAAGCCTTGGAGAGACGTAAGAATTTCCAGACGGATAATTAAGTACCATTTCACTTGTCTAACAATTTCATCATTGTTCTGTATTGAAATAGACATCAGAAATAGAGAAAACTTTTTTCTATGGCAAGCCCTTGGTGGAGGGAGGAATGCAAGTCCATATTAAAAAAACAAAAAGCAATTTCAGCCCACCTACCCTGGCAAAAAACAGACAAATGGAGCTTTTAGGAGGGAGGGGCAAGAAGCAGCCAGAAAATAAACTTCTGCATAACAAGAAAATAAAAGTTCAAACTCTACAACTGAATAGTGTGTCCAGTCAGGAAAAAGAGGGGAGAAAAGAGTGATGAATACAAAAAGAAACCTGCTGAGAAGCAGGAGACAAATACGATGCTGAGACACAAATGCACCCTCTCCCCTCTCCCAGGAAGCACAAATCATCAGACTGCTTTCAGGAGGTTCCCAGCTCAGTTCCAGAATAAATGACCAAGAATGTTTCCGAGAAGAAACCTGCCAGAGGGGAGGGAGAGCCCGAGAGTGGAGGCCAGGAGGGGAGGCCAGTCCAACTAAAGCGCCAAGTCCCGCTGTCACACATACACCTGTCCCTCACCAAGTATTGGCTCCTGGTCATTGAAATTTTTCACCTTCAATGAAGTCGTAAGTGACCACACAGAGAGGGACAGGCTGAAAACCACAAGGAGAGTCACATGAAGGTTTTAGGGAACAGGAGCTGGTTATAAGAGAACTCCATTCCTCTCTGGCGTTCTTAGGTTTCAGGAAATACGGCTTCAGCGACAGTACAGCCAGCTCTGAGAAATAACAAATCATGCCGCGAGGGTGTTCTGGGCCGGCTTGGGTTTCACAATGCCTCCATTTCATGGCTGTAAGGGAGCCGCACCCTACACCTTCTAGTACTGATTATCTGCAAGACACAGGATCTGAAGGTGGCCAATTATCATCTTTACAATCTAAACATTTACAGACATTGCTAACAACTATTTCCTGACTACAGACATAAACCACTTCTATTTCTTGAGCCATAATTCTAGTACATACACAGAATATTAGACAGGCACGCACACACAAAGTCCTCACATATTTTTTTTTTTTTTTTTTTTTGAGACAGAGTCTCACTCTCTTGCCTGGGGCGAGTGCCATGGCGTCAGCCTAGCTCACAGCAACCTCAAACTCGGGCTCGAGCAATCCTACTGTCTCAGCCTCCCGAGTAGCTGGGACTACAGGCATGTGCCACCATGCCCGGCTAATTTTTATATATCTTTAGCTGTCCAATTAATTTCTTTCTATTTTTTTTGGTAGAGACAGGGTCTCGCTCTTGCTCAGGCTGGTCTCGAACTCCTGAGCTCAGAACGATCCACCCGTCTCGGCCTCCCAGAGTGCTAGGATTACAGGCGTGAGCCACCGCGCCCGGCAGAGTCCTCACATATTTGAAAAGCAGATTTCTCTGTAACGTAAGCAGTGCACAAGAGTAACAAGCAGAAACTTAGAATTAGGTGGCAATAAACTGAAGAGCCACTAAGTCAGCCTGTGGCAGAGCTAAAAGATCACGGACAGATACAAAACACAATGTCAAATTGTTCCAGTAAGAACAAGCAAATTTAAAGCAACTTTTAATCAGTAGGGACCAAACCATTGGCAAGACCTGTCCCCTCAGGGGCTTGCAGCACAACAGAAAAGATAGATACGGAGATTCCAGATCTTATGAGAGAAAGTGTCAAGTAGCTAGGTAGAGTAGAAGTATTAGTCATATCTAATCACCTAAATTATTCACATAAATTGGAATAAATCCAGACTAACTTTACCCTCGGAAAATCCACTCTGTTGCAGGGCTTGCAAACGGATACCTGCAGGGGGGAAGAGGGTATTGATAAGGAGCAAAGCTGGCTGGGTGGGGGCCACACGTGACTCGGCTGCAGCTCACTGCTGCTCGTGGAAACAGAGACTGCTAGGGCCCGACCTTCAAGATTTCCTAAGTGAGAAATCAAGATTTTTATAAGCTCTTCTGATTTTTACATGCTCATAACTAATTGAAAAACAAACACTGCACACTGAACAAAAGTTTTATAGTATTTTAAAGGGAGGTAAAAATATGCTTGGGATGTTCTCAGATGGGTGAAGTCTGGCCATGCGTTTGCAGCAGGGGGACAGCTGCTCTTTCCAGCATATCCTTGAAAAGTAGGGCTTTCTCAATGATAAAAAATACATCAGAAAAAAGCCGCTCAAAAGTAAAACAGGGACATCAGAGAAATGCAAACCACAATCACAACAAAATATCACTTCACACACATTAAGATGGCTGTTTCAAAAAACCCCAGAAAATTACAAGCATTGGTGAGAATGCAGAGAAACTGAAACCCTTGGGCATTGCTACTGGGAATGTAAAATGGTGAAGCCGCTGTGGAAGACAGTTTGGTGGCTCCCCAAAAAGTTAAACATACAATTTCTATATGGATCCAAGGTCATACCCAAAAGAATCAGAAGCAAGGACTCAAATATATGCTTGTACACTCATGTTCATTGCAGCATTCACCACAATAGCCAAAAGAATGCAACTATCAATCAACGGATGAATGGATAAACAAAATGTGGTATCAATATATCCACACAATGGAAAATTATTCTACCATAAAAATGAATAAAATTCTGGCAAATGCTACAACATGGATGAACCTTGAAGATATGATAATAAATAAGCCAGACACAAAAAGACATACATTGTATGATACCACTTACATGAGGTACCTGAAATAGGCAAGTCATAGAGGCAGAAAGTAGAATAGAGGAGAAGGGGAATAGGGAATTATTGCTTCATGGGAATTATTGCTTAATTGCTTTGCAAGATGAAAAATGTCTGGAAATGGACAGTGGTTATGCTTGCACAATATTGTGAATGTACTTCATGCCACTGAATTGTACACTTAAAATGGTAAATGTTATGTATATTGTACCACAATTTAAAAAAGAAAAGGAAAACTATAATCTGTATAGAGGAGGCAGTCAAAAGGAGGTGCCTTTCTTACATGTTGGCTTTCTCAGCAACCAATACGGCAATAAGCACTTCTCCCCTCCCCAACCATCACCCCTTAGATATTAAAAGTCTGGCTATACCCAATGAAGTGTAACTGTTGCAGCCTTGTTGCTCTACAGGAGTCTTCCCCAGGGCCATCATGTATGGGTGTGCAGGTGGCACCCTGTGCCAGAACCTAGCCTAGGGACCAGCCTGTGTTCTACTAGGCGTCCCCCGTGCCTGGAGAAGGGAATGTCTTTTCCTTTTCCTTTCCAGGTTATTGGTAGCCCTGATCTTCCCTACCCTCAAATTAATCTTCTCTTCCAATTTTTCTACTTCTGTTCAAGGTTCCCTCTCCTTTCATGGATCCCAAATTTAAACTGCAAAGTCATTCCCTGTTCTCGTTCCAGTCTTTGTTGACTTCTAGCCACTCCGTGCTTCTCTCCTGCTCCACCCTCTTCTCTCCACTCCCACTGCCTCTGACCGTGTTCAGGCCCTTTGACCTCTGGTCTGGACGCTGACCTCCAATCTAGTTGCTCCATACCTCTAGTGCCCCCTTTCCCTTGAATGATCTAGTTAACACTCTGCTGTTGGATTAATTGTCCCCAAATCGGACTAACCACTTCACTCATATACCCTCCCATGGTTTCCCTTTTCTTTCTCTTATCCGCTGAATAAATGAACAATGAAGTAGCTTACCTGCACCTAATCATCAGCTCTGCTGTTTAAAGTAACACTATCAGTTTATTTTGACTGCCCATTTCTTAGGTGAGTATGAAGAAGCTGGAATCTGTCCAAGAGAATACACCTTTACATTAATATGCCCAATTCTCTGGCAAGGAGTCAGTAAGGGAAACTGAAGAAATCTTGGAGACTCTTGAACCTCCTATTCCCAAAGCTAATTGTCCGTGGAGAGCCCTATAGCACCTTTCCAAAGTGAGAAACTCTTTAAGCACACTGCTCAAATCTGACACAAATACAAGTACTAACTTTGTCCTTCCCTCCCTCTGGTACTGTGGGAAAGGATGCACAGGAAGAACATCTCAGGTGCCACCTGGCAGGCAGTGACAAAGAAAACATTACCTACTCAAAGGGGATATTGTTAAGTGGGCCTTTTCCCTTTTTGCAAAACACAGCCAAGGCCTATTAAATATTTAGGAATATATTTAACTAAGGAGGTGAGAGACCTACATAGGGAGAACTACAAAACACTGAGAAAAGTAATTGCAGAGGATGTAAACAGATGGAAAACCCTACCACGCTCATGGAACAGCAGAATCAATATTGTTAAAATGTCTATACTACCTAAAGTGATCCACAAAATCAATGCAATCTCTATCAAAATACCAACATTTTTCACAGATCTAGAAAAAACAATTCTACGCTTTGTATGGAAACAGAGAAGACTCCATATAGCCAAAGCAATTTAAAGTAAAAAGAACAAATTGAGAGGTATCAATCTACCAGACTTCAAGCTATACTATAAGGCTGTGGTAACCAAAACAGCATGGTACTGGCACAAGAACAGAGACATAGACCACTGGAACAGGACTGAGAACCCAGATGTAAAACCATCCTCATATTGTCATCTGATCTTTGACAAACTAGATGAAAATATACACCGAGGAAAAGAATCCTTATTCAATAAATAGTGCTGGGAAAACTGGATAGCCACATGCAGAAGAATGACAATTGATCCATACCTCTCACCTCTCACAAAAATCAACTCGCGATGGATAACAGACTTAAACCTAAGACGTGAAACCATAAGAATTCTAGAAGAAAATGTTGGGGAAAACTCTTATAGACATCAGCCTAGGCAAAGAATTTATGAGGAAGACCCCCAGAGCAATCACAGCATCAACAAAAATAAATAAATGGGACCTGATCACATTAAAAATCTGCACAGCCAAGGAAACTATCATTAGAGTGAATAGACAACCCACAGAACGGGAGAAAATATTCACATGCTACACATCTGATAAAGGGATGGTAACTAGAATCTATACAGAATTTAGGAAAATCAACAAGAAAAAAAAATCAAACCTCATTAAAAAGTGGGCAAGGACATGAAGAGAAACTTTTCAAAAGATGACAGACTAATGGCCAACAAACATATAAAAAATTACTCAACATCTCTGATCATCAGGGAAATGCAAATCAAAGCCACAATGAGATATATCAAAAAGTCCCCAAACAACAAACACTGGTGTTTGTTGATGCAGAGAGACAGGAACACTCACACATTGCCAGTCAGACTGCAAACTAGTGCAACCTCTGTGGGAAGTAACATGGAGATACCTCAAAGAACTAAAAATAGAACTACCATTTGATCCAGCAATCCCACTACTGGGCATCTACCCAAAGGAAAATAAGTCATTCTACAATAAAGACATCTGCACTCAAATGTTTATAGCAGCACAATTCACAATTGCAAAGATGTAGAAACAACCCAAGTGCCCATCAATACATGAATGGATTAATAAAATGTGGTGTATGTATACCATGGAGCTCTACTCAGACATAAAAAACAATGATGAACTAGTACCTTTTGTATTATCCTGGATGGAGCTAGAGACCATTCTTCTAAGTGAAGTATCACAAGAATAGGAAAACAGCACCACATGTACTCACCAACAAATTGGTACTAACTGATCAACACTTATGTGTACACATGATAGTAATATTCATCGGGTGCTAGGCAGGTGGAAGTGGGGTGGAGGGAATGCATAAATTCATGACTATTGGTTGCAGAGCATATCGTCTGGGGAATGGGTACACTTGTAGCTCTGGCTTGGGTGGTTCAAAGGCAATATACATAACCAAAATGTTTGTACCCCTGTAACATTCTGAAATTTAAAACAAAACAAACAAAAACAAAAAAACACAGCTAAGGCCAAAGCTGAGGGCATGAGGGGCTAGGCAACCTACTTAGAAAGCCATAAACAAGTAGGGACAGACACTGCCCCCTGTGGCTTCCCGAGAGGTCAGAGGGCCAGTCCTACTACTGACCACAGCCCCTCCTCCCACCCAAGGAAAGGGGGAGTGGTTGACATTGGCTTTGTGGGGAGGGCAAGTTTCTAGCTCCCCCAACAAGTTAGGAATATGAAAGGGCTTCCAAGAGAATCACGAGGAGAGACTGGGATACCTGCAAGAAGGGGAGATGCACATCTCATTCCTAATCTGGTGGTTTGCTGAGCCACAGACCCCACAGGCCCAACCTGGGCAGGCGCTGCAGCAGAACAGAGCAAGTTAGGGAGTGGGAGAACTTGGCTTCCAGCCCCTGGATTGGAGGGTGGGGGGGGGGTGGCGTACCATGATCATGAGACCAGCACCTATTTCTGAGCTAGAGCTCTGGAAGGTTCCGGAAGGCCCCCTTGGAGGAGCCCACTGCAAGCAGAGTATAAAGGGAAAACTCCAGGTATGGTACTTCAGGAAAGAAGACAGGAGTATTCCCATCCCATTCCACTTCTCTACAACCTCTGGACAGAAAGAGAAAACCAGGACAGGATTAAAATCTAGTTTATGGGAGGCAGAGGTTGGTTCTGGGTCCTTAGGGGCCACTCTCCAAGGAGTGGCCTCTGACCACCTCCCTTGTTTTAGTTAATTTAGTAGGTAAATTAACATGAACACAACACCTACTAAATAGCAAGCAATGCATGTTACTTTAGCGAACAGCTCTGCCAGGTAGGGTGGTACCCCCATATTATAGAAATTATTTAATTTGGGTATTACACTGATAGTCCAAATGGTGGCACCAGGATTCCAAGTAAGTCTGACAATAAACAAGATGCATGCTGGTCCTGCCCCACTATGCCAACCTTCATGCTGAAGGATGACTAAAGAAGCGTAAAATGAGCCCAGAGAAGAGCTACAAACGTCCGCAGTGATTATAGAATTGGCGGCTGCTCACAAGTAGTTTAAAAATGCAATTTTACTTACATTTTTACAACTATAAAATACAGCATTGTGATAGGTTATTATAAATATAAAAACTAAGTCAATATATCCACCCCTTCCCTAGTAACTCTCACAAAGGAAAAACACCAGTGTTTGACTACTACGGTCTGACCTTTAGCAGAAAGACAAAAGCACTATTGAAAAAAAAAAAAAAAAGTTGTGAACAGAATGCACCAGAACTCAAACTTGCCAAGCTGTCTGCACTTTGGAATTTTTGCAGTGTTTAATGTCAACTCTCCAAAACTGGCCTTGTGGGTCTCTCTGAAATAATACTTTAATACCACTATTACTACCCCGCTCTATAGGCAGCATATTAGACAGTCACAGAAGTACCCGGAAACTAATGCACATTATACTATTCCAGATAAGCCTTTATTAACCTTTTAAAAGCATGAACCAGGGACTTATCTTAACCAAATTATCTCAGCAGTCAACCTCCCTGCTGGCTGAATCGCTAAGCAAATATCAGTGCTCTTGAGTCATTGAAAATTGCTGAAAGGGTCTTGGTGAGCACAAGATCTTGTTCCTAGAAGTATAAGCTGTGCTTTAAAAGGTGCTCTCAAATTTTGTCCTCAAGATAGCTCTAGTACAGAGTTCACGAAGTAAACTTACTACAAATGAAAATGACAGCATCTAATTTCAGAGTATCCCAGACTACCAAATTCCACAGCCACTACTCTTCCCTCTGTGATACTAGCAGGTAAAAATCTATGTAATTATGCTTTCAAATTTTTAAAGTTAAAAAACTTTACACTTTACACCTCTTGTGAAAAGCTCTTAACATTTAAAATTGAGATGAAAAGGCATGTCTTACCAATTCTTAAAAAAAAAAAAACAAAAAGCAGCACATAATTTGACAGGAAACCTTTTGCCCAAAATAGTGTCCCTCCAAACTGTTTAGAGAATATGCTCTCAGAAAGCCAGATAAATGGGTACATATTGATAAGGAATAAATAGTTGTAGGGAACAGACTTACAATTAACATTATTCTCTTCCCCTAGTTTATGTTTTCATCCATCACATCAATAAAACAAGAAACAAACAATTCTCTCTTAATTCTCTCATCGCCATCCCTATGCACCTAATCGTAAATATGTATTGTCAATTTTTGTTTCCAACACTGCCTATAATTTACATTGCATTGAAAGGTTAACAGGGGCTTCAAGTTAAAGAACAGTATTAGCTACACAAACTTGGTTCAGTCTCCGCCCCTCTTCCTAGACCAAAGGCATCCTCAGCCATTTTCTGGAACAGGGAGGGAGAAGCTTCTCAGTGATTGACTCAAGCCGTTCCCTCTCATAGACCCAGGGAGTGCTTCATGGCAATCACAAAGTGTTCACGTTTGTTTAGTGCTCTGCTGTTGTTGTCTTGAAATTCTTCATTTTTGAACAAGGGTCCCACTGTTTCATTTTGTAGTGGGCCCTGCAAATTAGGTAGCTGGTCCTTCACAGACCTGGTTGTTTTTTTTTTTTTTAATGGCACTGAGGTGTGTGCTTAAAAAAAAAAAAGTTTTATTTTATGCCCTACCTTACAAGGCTTTTACTACAAAAAACAGATGCTGATTTTTTTTATCCTTTCAAACTAATAAAGGTAATGCAACAGGTATCTAAGGTCTTTTTATGGATTTACTATTGCCTACTGCCAATCTATCTTCACACAGCAAAGTTCTTGTCTGGTATTAACCTGATCTTGTCACTCTGCTTAAAACCCTTCCAAGACATCCACTGCCTTCAGCCCCAGGCCCGAAGCCTTCACTTCACCCAGACCCCAGGCCCTGAGGTCCAGCCCCAGCCTGCTGCTTGGCCTCACCCCGTTCCTCACCTCCTGCGTCCCTACCTCAACAGCCTTCTTTCGGCTTCTAGAACATGCCAGACTCCCACCTCATAGCCTTGGCGCCTGCCATCCTCTGTGGCCAAGGGACAAATATTTCAATCAGCATGTCCAAGGATTTAGATAAAATGAGGCAGAAAAACCTTGATTCAAACTAACAATCATTACTGTCTTTAATTTCTTAAAAGAAACACAAAAGGGTTTAAAAGACTCACAATTCTTACTAAATATGTTTTTCACTCACACTAGGATTTGGGCTACTTTCCCAACAGTAAGGATAATAAGCTTCCAACTATGAAACCCAAGACAATAATGGGCAAGGTCTAGAGAAGGAGAGTGTTAAAGTTTTTCAGATCAGGTTAATCGGGCCTTAAAGGCATCTTCCTGACCCTCACTGACCCCTGAAACACAACATTCTCGAATAGCTTGGAAGGATTTTGGGAAAACAAACTGAAAGCATTAATGGGGATGAGTTAAAGGCTCACTTAAAAAAAAGAAGATATAATATATTCTTTGAAGAAATTTAACTATTAGAGCTGACAAACGATTCATATAGAAAAATTTAAGTAAAAATTTCTCTTGCATGGCAAAAAATGAATAAGTTGCCTGCAACCGTTTTCTTGTGAGTTATAAATATCCAGATACTCACAGATTTCAGCTCTACCTCTATTTAAATGCTGTGATGGTAAAACTGGTTAAGGGATGTTGAGTATCCACTCCTACAAGGAGCTTTCCCAGAAGAGTAGGCACTTTCTAGACTGAGAAGTCACCTCATCTTGATCAATGGGATGGTCAGCTATAATGTGTCATTCTCCCCACGCCAGCCCCTTACTAGCCTTTGATTTCTCTTATTCCAGTGGCCACAGAACATGTTGCCAGTTTTTCACAAAAGAGCCCTACTGCTCATGAAAATATTCCAGATGGATTAAGGCTTAAAACATTAAAAAATGTCAACTACTAAAGCATAACAGAAGAATGTATAGGGGAACCTGTTCATAACCTAGAGAAGGAAGGACCTCTTTAAGCCAGACACAACAAAAAAACCTCACAGAGAAAAATTATTTATGGTGCCTTTGATGTAGTCCAGTTTCCCAAAGTTAAAAGGCCAGGCTTAGAGAAAATATTTGCTACATAACAAAGGATTAGCATTCAGAAAATATAAAGAACTACATATCAGTAAAGACAAAAAAAAAAATTTGCTAACTGGGCAATGGATAGTAACAGGTAATTCACGAAAAGAAAACTTAAAATGCCCAACATACAAACGGCTGCCTGGTAAAGGAAAAATGAAATGGTGAGACACATGTGTGGGGTTTTTTTCCTTCAAAGACTGGCAAAAAATTTAAAGATGGATTTTATAAAGTGTTGGCAAGGACCCGAGATGCTGTTGGTGAGTAATTTTAGTTTTCTATTGCACAACCCCTAAGATCCAACTATTCCAATTGTAAGTCTCTAGTGTAGAGAAAAACTTGCACTTACACATGTAATTAGGATGCTACATTAGAAGTTTTGACTATTACACAAGATACTAGCAATATCAGATATCAAAGTGAGTTACAGAAGAGTCTGTCCTCAAAAATGTGCGAAAAGGGGATAGCTCAACACCAGGCATGACCCTCCCCCCAACCCCCAGTGAGGGTCAAGAACAAGACCCAAGGGAGGACTGCTTTGCAAAAATCCATGGTGAGACCCCCACTCAACCCCTCTCCCCACTGGGGGATGGATGGAATATCTGCTTCCTACCTCACAAGAGGGTTCCCAATGAGACCTGCTGGGGGTTTGATTTGGGTCCTCCACCCTTAAGGAGGCAGAGAGAGCTGGTGTCCGACCCCTTCTCTGGGAACCTAGAATGAGAGAGGCGGTGCGGCCGGCTGCCTTGTGGCCTGGGAGTGGAGGAAAGCTGCTGCTGCCCCGGGTCTGGCCCATCCTCTCAGAGGCTGTGTGTGTTGGGGGCGGGGGCAGAGTACTTGACGTTTCCATGGGTGTATGTGTGTGTGTGTAGGGGGGGGTTCCCCAGATAAGAGCCAGTCTAGGGTTTGTCTTGGGTCCAGTCCTCTAGGGCTACCTGGCAGGCCATTGTGACCGCAGAAGGCAGAGCTGGAGGTGGGCCGCTGTGCTCCGAGGGATGGAGAGCAAGCAAAGGGTGAGGGAGACTTGGAAGAACCCTCAAGACCACCCCACGAGAGACTCAGCTTTCAACCTCCACAGGCCTAGAGGACAGAGGCTGTCTTGCCACATTCTCACTATCAGTTGCAAAAGGGTTTTCCTGTCCCCTACCACTCTCCCACCCCACCCTCAGGAAAGCACAGCAAAAGAAGTAAGCTAACCTGTGTTCTCCAAGATGGATCAAGGGGGAAAAAAGCAATTTTCACATAATCCACGTGGTATACAATCCATATGGTTTGTATTAAGAAACACATTTTATGAACATTTATGTATACAAACACATGGAAAATGGCTTAGAAAGACACAAAGATGGATGACAATGGTTACCTGCAATGGACTGCATGTTTATGTCCCCCTCAAATTTATATAGTGAAATCCTAACCCCCAAGGGGACAGCATGAGGAGGTGAAGTCTTTGGGAGGTGATTAGGCCACCAGAGTGGAGCCCTCATGGATGGGATTTGTGTCCTCACAGAAGAGGTCCCAGAGAGATCCCTGGCCCCTTCCATCATGTGAGGGTAAGCCAGCCATCTAGGAGAAGTAGGCCCTCGCCAAATGCTGAATCTTCTAGTGTCTTGATCTTAGACTCCCCAGCCTCCAGAGCAGATAACAACATAGTCTGAATAATTAAATGCATTTTAAAAAAAAACAACAACAAAAAACACTGTTCCCAGGAACAGAGCCTGCTATAGTCTGAATGTGTCCTCCAAAATTCACGTGTTAGAAACTTAAACCTCCAATGCAACGGTGCTGGGAGGTGAGCCTAATGGGAGATGTTTAGGTCATGAGAATGGCACCCCATGAGTGGATGAATGCTGCTATAAAAAGGGCTTGCGGGAGTGGGTTCTCTCTCTTCTGTCCCTTCTGTCACGTGAGGACACAGTGTTCCTCTCCTCCAGAGAATGCACCATTCAAGGCACCATCCTGGGGAAGCAGAAACACTGAACCTTCACCTGTTGGTGCCTTGATCTTGGACTTGCCAGCTGTCAGAACCATTAGATCAGCAAAGTTCTAATCAGAACACAAAGCCACCTTTGGGCTGTTTTGTATTAATAATGTCTGATGCCATTTTTCAGCTTTCTCTACACAGGGGTCCCCAACCTTTTTGGCACCAGGGGCCAGTCTCACGGAAGACAGTTTTTCCACGGACCTGGTGGGGAGGGGGAGGATGGGGATGGTTTGGGGGTGATTCAAGCACATTACATTATTACATTTGCGGCCACTCCCCAGAGCTGGCATCACTGCCTCAGCTCCACCTCAGATCATCAGGCATTAGATTCTCACAGGGAGCACACAACCTAGATCCCTCGCATGCGCAGTTTACGGCGGGGTTCTCACTCCTATGAGAATCTAGTGCTGCCACTGATCCGACAGGAGGCAGAACTCAGGCGGTGATGCGATGCGATGGGGAGCGGCTGTAAATACAGATGAAGCTTCACTCGCTCACCCTCCGCTCCCCTCCTGCGGTGCTGCCCAGTTCCTCCCAGGCCGCAGGCTGGTACCGGTCTGCAGCCCGAGGGTTGGGGACCGTACTCTATAACATGTTCCCATTCAAGTGAATTCTGCACCTGAGGCTTGAATGTCAACTGCAGACCTCAAACTGATTCTTCTCAAAGTATACAGGATTCACAGCCGAAGTTACTAATACATTGTTTTCTTCATTTTATTTTAAGAAATCCTTTTTGTGGTTTCCTCCATCAGCAAGAGTAGGAAGAAACAGGACTTTACCAAAAGAAAACTAAGATGTACGTCTGGAAATAAACTGACACATGGAGAATAAAGAAACAGTAATGAATAAAAAAGGAGATTAGAAGAACCTGACGTTGCTAAGGTAAAGAGCTCTCCTCTGTGTGCCGCACACGCGCGCACATTTGTGTACATACACAATCTGTTTGAAACAGGAGAAACCGGGTACTAAACGGCAGCCTGTGAAATTCAGCAACAAAAACAGTACTTTGCTCATAGACCAAACATCTTAGGAAAGCCAATATAATCAGTTTGAAGAAACGAGTGAAGAAAAACACGGGTTTAGAAAATGACTTTTGAAAATGAGTAAGTTATCAGTTGCCAAAAAAAGGCCAGGTGAAGTTCCTTTTCATGCTACTGAGAACACAGCAGTCCAGATTTTGTACCATTTCTTCTCCAAACCTGTCCTATTCTATGTTATGGACCAGGGATTGGCACACACTGCCTGCAGGTCAATGATATTTTTTATATTTTCACATGGTGGGAAATCTTCAGAAAAAGAATAGCATTTCAAGACACAGTTTACATGAAAATCAAATTTCAGTGTCTATAAATAAAGTTTTATTGGAACTCTGCCACACACATTTGTTTATGGATGGTCTATGGCTGCTTTCATGCTACAAGGGCAGAGTCTCTACAGCCCATAAAACCTTCTGGCCCTATACTGAAAAAGTATGCCACAGCCCCTGTTACACACTAATTGAGCCCTTTTTTCTCCCATTTGCATTAGGCAAACATCATGACTGATATTTGCCAAAAACAACCATTCAGCTTCTTATATATGTTATCAGTTGCTTAGGGATGGCAAACTCTTCTACATCAGCCTGTTGATTATGTTTATTCAAACAGACTTCCTGGGCTAAAGCCACTTCAAAACACTCCTTGTCATTGTGCACAGTATAAAGAAGCATGATAAATACGTGGCTCTAAGATTGCAAAAATACGCAGTGTTAAAGAACAAGCAATATTCCAAGAATTAATCTCTTCCAGCTTCTACCTATTTAGATTATGAATTTCACATTAAATATTACTTTAAAATATCCATTTTAACCCTATACAGACTACTCTGGATACACCGATGTTCCATGTGAAAACCATTCAGTTTATTTAGTTTTAAGATAACTCATTCATAACATCCCTCATTCATATATAAATCAGCTTCAGGAAAAAACAAAGAAACTAACTAGACATCAGTCCTACTTCGCCTTCGACATTCTGATCTCCCCTCAGCATCACTCGACACTGCCTCCTGCCCCTTCAGAACCATCTTCTCTCTTCCATTCAGAGTTTACCATTCTCTCTGGCTCACTAAACCATTCATCTGACCCACAAAACTCATCTAGTCCCCATGCCCAGTTACATCTTGAGCAATACCATTACAAAGCCTTTTCATTGTGCCTTTGCTCCTGTCTAAATCACCTTCCCTTTGCTTCTCCAGCAAGCCAAATCTGGCCTTTAGAATATCACTGAGCAAGTTTTACTCCCAAGTCTGTAGAACAGCTCTTCAATTCTTAAAATGCAAAGAGTCATCCATGAAGGCGACATGCAACTAAACGGCAAGAACTTGGCATGGGGCCACTAGACACTAAATGGCACGCACTAGGGCTTCAGAACTGGTTCAAATGAATCATCTTGGCCATGCGCAACCCTAGAGCAACCTTCTGGAAGCCTTGTTACAAGGGAAAGGATGTGCTAAGTAGCTGACACAGATACTCTAGTTAAGTAGAAGTTAGATTTTTCACTGTGAATGAACTGGCAATAACTCCCTTGGGCTTGGTTTTTATGAATGAGTTCCCTAAGTCTAGATCAACTCTGAATAAAGTAGAGTTTCTGGTTCTATAAAACAGGCACACTTGATGTTGGTGACCACATCAAGGGTCCCCCTCTCCCATGAAATATCTAGCTCATGACACCTTTCCTCTGCTTCCTCCAAATATTTATTGAACACTACTGTGTGTTGGTGCTTCACTAAGAATTATAATATATAAAATAAATAGAGTAGCATCTCTTTTATTAAGGAACTTTAACTTGCTGGGGAAATAAGTCATATGTGAAATAATAAAAGACTAACAAAACCAAATATACCAAATGACCAAATTGTGAGGGAGAGACAGTGAGAGAGGGACGCAAGAACGCTGGGGAGGCAGCAAGGGAATGTGGGTGGTGAAAACGGACAGGATTTGGCCAGGAGAAAAATCTCACAGGGAAAGGACAAAAAAGAACAAGGAGTATCTGACAACAAGTAAGCCGCCTTCATGAGTCCAGGATGTTCCTGGTGAATCAGAGAACAAAGCGGCTAAGACATGAGGACATCGCCCAAGGTCTAGATGGCCAGAGAAGGTGAGACTTGATTGAGAAGCAAAGGAAAGATCCCTGAACAAGAGGATGATGATATGAAAGCAGCATTTGCACCTATGGGTGTCGTCTTTCTTCTGATTGGACAGATTGGATCAGAAGAAAGAAAACCATGAGACGAGGCGGGTAGTTAGCAAGTCAATACGTAAAGTGTGAGCTTAGGCCCTGTGGAAGTTAGAGTAATGAAAGAAAAGCGTTAAAAAACTGCAAACGGCAAGACGTGAGCTCTGGTGTATGCACATAAGTCATTTCTTCCCCTCCCTGGCCGAGAATGCTTACCCTTCCTATGTAGTCATCAAATTGGTTAGTCTTGATAAATGATCACAATAATGGCCAAGGCACAGGAACCTTCTAAAGTCCTACAGATACCTTTAGAGATTAATATGACAATTACGGACTTCACCCTTAGTGACTTAATAAATTATTTTATGTTGAAAATTGGTGATTCATCACAGTACATCTGCTAATTCTCTACAAATTGCAACTTCTTGTTTTTCTAGCCACACCACCAGGAACAGTTTACTGTATTTGCTCTTTATAGCCCACTTTCACTTCTGCATTCAGAAACCTCAAAGAAAAGCAGGAGAGGTCTTCTGGGTGCATCACCAAGTGTTCTCAGAAGTGCTAGGTTGATGAAGGGTCCCTGACGGGGTTGGGGAAGGCTTCGGGTCCCCACGCAGCGCCTGATTCAAACAGCCCTGGGGAGACAGGAAGCACCTCTGAGACTAGCAAGCGCACACCTTCTTGAAGCTGTTTAGACACTGTCTCCATCTGTTCCCCTTAACAGCTTCCTTCTGCAGAGGCGATGCTCTCCCATGTTATCTGGCTAGCGTTACTGCCAGTTTGTTTTCATAAAGATCACTATCTTGGCCAGACACTGGGAAATAAGTGAGACGACAAATCTGGTTTTGATGAAAAGGAGACATTAAACGGGGTGTTAGCCATGACCCAAGGGACAAGGAAACCCTGAAACTCCATTGCCTCACTGATTTCGCACCCACGCTGAGGCGATAGATCAAACGCTACAGGATCCTGCCTTTAAAAGCCATCAGAGAGAAAGGAAGGATTGCCCAGAACTGTGCACAGACCTACTCAGTGGCCAGACAGAAAAAGGACACATCCTCATGCCCTATAGGTGTGTCTGCTTAAGAAAATATCCAGACAAGACCAGGGTATCTACCTTCTGAGTTTTTCTTTAAGTAATAAAACTGAACTATAATCACATGTTAAACCATAATCTAATAGAGTAACCAGATTTTTAGGAGCTTGCAGATGTAGTAGGTGTGATCTGAGAAGGCAGCGGGTCTGCCCCTTCTAGAAACAGCCAGGACATGCCCATACTCTGCAGCCAATCAATCATCGAGGGACCTACTTCTCAAACAGAAAAAAAAAAAAAAAAGCTCATGCCCCAAGGGGCTGGCAGCAATGCCACTTCTAGTTACTGTTAAAACTTTCATAATGAGCAAAAAGCTATTTCTTTGTAAGTAAAGGCTTTTGATCAACACGGCAAGGAGGAAATTTCCTAACAGATTCCTTCGCACATACTTTATAATGCTTTCTCTCTTTTCAGTATTACACCCCATCCCTTATACTCAAGGGTCAACAACGCTTAAGTAAATCCAAAGGTGAAAGGAGTTTTCTGCTTTCAGTATAATCTGAGTTCCCTAGTACAAAGTTTGCCTCTGCTTCTCAAAAAGTGTAGTAAGTGTCATTTCATAATATAACTGCCAAAAGAAAGCCAGTGAGAAACTGACACACCCCAAGTCACCGTTTGTACACAGGAGTTAGGTGAGGCATGATACTCCTAAGCCTTCCAACAACTCCGCAAAGTAGGTCTCACCAACCCTTTTACAGATGAGGAAATAGACTTTTTGAGGTTAAAGTGCCCAAGGCGGCACCGCCAGTAAATGGCCACATTAATATTCTAGCGAAGTTCTTCTCACCCAGGGGATCTTAATCTGAGATCCATGGGCTCCTGGCCTGTGGACTGAGACAGGACAATAATTACCTTTTGCATTTCAATAACCTCTACCTGAAATTTAGTATTTTCCTTCAATTATGAATGTATGCAACCACCCACAGTAGTTACCGGCAGTACCTGTGACTTTGTCGCCAAAAGAAATAAATATATTTTCATATGCCTTCATAGCTGCTGCCAATTTTGAAGTATTGTTTATGGCAATCACTATATAAGAATTACTGTAGTCATTAGATCCCACCACTAGAGCTTGTTATTTTGTGTGTTAGTGCACAAGAAGCACATACTACTGTATCACAAATTTGTTCTTAAACATTTTGATAACTTACAATATCATTGGCTTTCTTTGTAGTACTATTTATCTTATTTCATGCATTTAAAAAATATTCTAATAGGAGCTCCATAGACTTTTCAGCCTGGTGGAGGGGCTCTTGCCATATAGAAAGGGTAAGAACTCCTGCTCCATCTAACTTCAAAGCTTCCATCTCTTTCCATTTCCCCACCCAGCCTGCCTCACACCGTTTTCCCCTCTGGTTCTTGTCTTTCCCAGACTAGCTTAAAATGGCTCCTTACACAGAATTAAAAAAAAAAAAACAAAAAACAGAAAACAAAACTCTGAAAATTCAACCACTAAATTAACTAATACACTGTCTCCTATTAAGTAGTACTTATATTTATAAATTTGCATGGCTCTAGATTTTAAGTCCCAAATGAGCTTTAAGTATGATGAGCAAAAACCCAACTTACCATTTGCTGATGTGAAGAATGATGTGGGTATTGCATCTATCAGAAACCCTAGCATTGCCTAACAATTGTCTGCCAGCATGAAACAATTTCATCAGCAAACAATGGCACAATTGGTTAAAACAAAACAAACAAAAAAATAGTATCATAAAACAACAGTAAACTAATCCAGAGAGGGATGCTAAGCTTCAGCCAAGATTCTCTGGGTATCAGGTAACATCCCTTTCTTATATTTGAAAATGCCAAGACACAGCTCTCCCCCAAATCCAGACTTCTAGCAGTTTCACGGCAGTCTCATGGGAATATACTTAAACAACTCTCCAGGCTCACATGCATAATGCATAGGCTTTGGTTTCCTCAATGAAAATAAGACAGGGGGAAAAAATGGCTTCCTCGTTGAATACATTGGCACAAGGCATGCATTTGTGATAGATTCTAGGGCAACTGCAGGATGTCATTGTCCTGATGTTACTATACACGTGTAGAAGACTAGTAGGAAGAAAAACATATTTGAGATTTTAAATAATGAGTCTGACACTGCAAAATATTCCCTAAATCTTTATTGAGGCTATTTATGTTAACTTTCTTTTCAAATGAATCTTTCATTCAATATATAGAAGAATGGGAATGCCCTAGTTATAAGGTTAAAGAATTTAACATAAAAATATTTCTTAGTAGATTCAACTGCTCCATGATATCATTTCTTCCTTTGGCTTATTCAACTCTGTTTTTTGATTCTTAACAAAGAAATTCTTTGTGGTTTCGTGTCAAAAGCAGTGAGAACCATGGCCTCCACTATGCCCAGACATGTGTCTTCACCCATCAACACTGCCTCCGATTCTGCTTTTTCCATAATCAGAGTCTCAGCTTATGTGTCATTGGATCCGTATTAGCTGATTCTCAATCAAACACAGGGTGCCTTTGGAGAACAGCAGCAACAGGAGCCTTGCTACAGTCTCCAGGTTATTAAGAGATTCTCGAATCGCTTTCCCAGGCTACACTAACTAGCCTAGCTTCGGGGAGTTCTGAAAACTCAAATGTACAGATAATCAAGTCACAGTACACATGAAAATCAGACACGGGTTGAAAATGAGCCTTTTAGCTAAGGTATAACATTTCATTCAATGCCAAAGGCTGTTTGATTCCCTACATTATCAAGGCCAAAATTAATTCTCTGCTGGACTCCAGGGTAAATTTGGGAGTGGGTTGTCCTTTGCCTTACCTGGGGGCCCTCTCCTAACAGTGAGTGGCCCAGTGAAGCTCACCCCCTTCTCAGGTGCCCCAGATTTATAGACTCCTAAAGAGATCAGGTTGTATGCAGGTTCCTACTTTACCATATTATCTCTGCTCTATCAAGACAGATAGGAGTAATGGTAAGCATTTTAGAGTGAATCACATAGAATCATGTTGTAAATTCCTTCTGAATGCTGGATTTTTCTCCTTGCATCCAAGTTAAGTCTGCTTTCAACGTATAAAATTTAGTATGTCTAAATGAAAGATAAATTCAAGTATCTTATATCTCTTTGAGGTAAGAAAGAGGGTCTGAGACCCGATCTTAAGAGAATAAGCTGTTAACTTTCTAGGGATATGCTCTGTCCTGATTATACAAAAGAAGATGGCAGAAAGTTTGGCAGAAACTGGCAGAAAGATGGCAGAAAGTTGAGTTTGAGGTTTTTCAAACGTATAGGCAAAAGGCCACCATGCAAAGTGCACCTGGGATCTATCTTATCTTGTCTGCCTCAAAAAAGTAGGTAAATGAAGCCCACAATGTGTCTGAGACCAGGTGTATGTATAATCATGGAATCGGGACATAACAACTCTCTAAAATCCCAAATCTTCCCCCTCCCTTTGCTTCCTTCTAATCATCTCAATTTAAGCCAATTAAAAGAAATGTTAGTATTAATCAGGAGCTCTTCACTACTGACTGGATGAAAATTTTTCTCTTCAAAGCACTTTAAACACATGCTCCAGAACAGACTGCCGATGATGCCTCAGTTCCTTTCAGGGCTAGATGATGAAAGTTGAGCTGTTATTGCACAGCTGATTGGACAGAAAGATCAGAAACTCCCCTACGCATTATACTTGCAACAAGGTACATGTCCATGTCTTATTCAGCTGTGCCTTACCTATTTGACATCTGCAGACAAAAGCATGTGCACTTCAGAAAAATGTGCAAATTCTCTATTTCAACACAGTTGGCAAGAATTTGATATGGTAAGATCTCTAATGAACAGCGCATAGAGCATGGTTCAAATATCTCCTCCACTGAAAATTAAGACTAAAAGGAAATTCATGAGTTTGCCGATTACATTTCCTCTCCTTTTGATATCAAGCTATTATACAAAATGGAATGTATAATGGGGATGGATAATGGTGAGAAAGAAAAAGGCAAAAAAGCATCACTTACTTAGTTGGAAGTAAATAGAAATATAAAAACAAAAACTCAAGGCCAAAAAGGAACTTGAAAAGATCATGTATTCCAAAAACTCCTGTTTCCTGACTCAACCAATACCCAGCTAAAGTGAGTGACTTTCCACAGCCATTGTATTGCGTGTCCAAGGCACACAGAACACAGATTTCCTTGGGTAATGATTGATCTTTCTACTTTACCATATTATCTCTGCTCTATCAAGACACATAGGAGTAATGGTAAGCATTTTAGAATGAATCACATAGAATCATGTTGTAAATTCCTTCTGAATGCTGGATTTTTCTCCTTGCATCCAAGTTAAGTCTGCTTTCAACATATAAAATTTAGTATGTCTAAATGAAAGATAAATTCAAGTATCTTATATCTCTTTGAGGTAAGAAAGAGGGCCTGAGACCCGATCTTAAGAGAATAAGCTGTTAACTTTCTAGGGATATGCTCTGTCCTGATTATACAAAAGAAGATGGCAGAAAGCAGTGTCACCCAGCTTCTTTCCTCCCTCCACATGAGCAATGGTCAGGGCTGCCTAGGAGCTCCTGTTCCCATCCAACAACCTGAGAGCAAATCCATACTCTCTCTTATCACTTGAGAATGACTTCATTGTAAACATAGAAGATATCAGGGAGATTAAACTGGCTGCATTTTTTAAAAAATTATCAATTCTTTTGAGTGACACAAACAGATAAATTAGAGGACTGGATCCCAAAGTAGTCTGCCCAAACCAGCAGCCTCAGCAATTCCCAGAACTTGTTAAAAAATGTAAATTCTTAGGCCCATCCGAGAATCAAAAATTCTCGGAGTGGTACACAACACTCTGTTTTAACAAGACCTCCAGGTGATTCTGAAGCAGCTAACATTTGAGAGCAACTGAACTAGAACGCTCCAAAATGCTACAATGACGTGCGTTGATGGACTGATAGCCCTGGCACACAGACAGGCACACGATGGTCTCTAGTTCCTAATGCTTTCTCTACAGGGGCTCTGGAACTTGGACAAAGCATCAAGCTTATCCAAGTTAGATCACTTTCTGGCAAGTATCTATGGCAGAAGCTGCCTAAAAATGAGTCATTTTCCAAAAGTACGGAGGAGTTTTATGAAGGCAGAATTTATGACTCAGTTTTCTATTGTTTAACTGGACAAGTAGTTCTAGCCATTACAAATTAGATTTTGCCTGCTTTTCCCCAAAGACAGAAACTGTAACTGAAAATAAAGAGGAGAGAAATAGGAAATAGTGACATGAGTATACTCTCGGGTCTGCTGTCGCTTGTAAGAAGCTGGCTCGATTGATGGCATTGGTGCACACACTCACTGCTCTACCAAGGTGGACATTCTATGCTTGAGGGACTGGAACCAGCACTAAATGAGAGATCTGGACAAATGATTGAGTTTCCTGGTGTGCCTGTTGCAGTAAAAGAAACTCAAATCAGATTTTTAAAAACATTTTTTGTTAGGAAGAAAGGTAGAATCAATGGATGCCTCTACTTTAAAGATAGGTAAGAACAACAAAATACTGATGACAGAACTCAGACAACCTAGATAAATGGAGATACCGATCATGTTCATGGACTGGAAGGTTAAGATGTCAATTCTCCTCAAAATGATCTATAGATTTAATACAATCCCAATCAAAATCCCAGGAAAATTTTTTTCAAGGTATAGACAAGCCAATAATAAACTTTACATGAAAAGGCAAAGGAGTTTAGATAGCTGAAATGACTTTGGAAAGAAAAACAAAATTAGGGGACTCGTATTACCCAATTTTAAGACTTACCATAGTATTGGTAAAAGGACAGACACATAGATTAATAGGAAAGAATAGAGTCCAGGAAGAGAACACCGCAATATGGTCAACTGATATTTGACAAAGGTACAAAGGCAATGCAATGGAGAAGGGGTAATCTTTTCAACAAATAGAACCAGGACAATTATCATAGAAATCCATATACAAAAAAAAAAATTAAATAAATAAACCTCAACCTATACCTTACATCTTATATAAAAATTAACTTAAAACATATCACAAACCTAAATGTAAAACATAAAACAGTAAGACTCCTACAAAAAAAGTACCAAAGGAATCTTTGTGACCTTGAATTAGGCAGAGTTTTTTTTAGATATGACACCAAAAGCACAAACCATTAGAGAAAAAAACTGACAGATTTGATTTCACCAAAATTAAAGACTTTTGCTTATGAAATATCTTGATAAAAGTGAAAAGAAAGACTCTAAGAAAATATTTGCATTTCGTATATCCAATAAAAGATTTGTATCCAAATTTATGAAGAACAAAACTCAACAATAAGAAAGCCTAATTTTTAAAATGGGCAAAAGATTTCAGCAGATAGTTTACCAAATGAGCACATGAAAAGATTAGCCATTAGGAAAATGCAAAATAATAAACCACACTGAGATAATACCACACACCTATTAGAATGACTAAAACAAAAACAAAATTAAAAACTTGACAATATCAAGCCTTGAGGAAGATGCAAAGCAAGTAGAATTCTCATACATGGCTGGCAGGAATGCAGAATGGTACAGCCATCCTAAAAAATGGTTTTTGGCATTAACCGTATACTTTCCATATAACCCAGCACTCCGAGATATACATCCCAGAGAGATAAACTGTATTCATACAAAACTCTGTACACGAATATTTATAACAGCTCTATTGATAATCACCAATAACTGAAAGCATCCCACATGTCACCCAAACAAACTGTGGTACCTTCCTCCAAGGGAACGCTACCTAGCAATAGAAAGGAACAATCATTACACCCAACATGGACATGGAGGAACCTCAAACGTGGTACGTTGAGTAAAAGCAACCAGTCTTAAAAGGTTATATACTTTATGATTCCATTCATATGATATTCTGAACAAGCAAATCTATAGATCAGTAGTTGCCAAGGGTTAGAAATGTGCTTAATTACAGAAAAGCAGCACAAGGGAGATCTTGGGGATGAGGCAGTTCTGTGTCCTTACTGTCGGGGTGATTACATGGATATATCCATGTCGAATTTTACACCAAAAGAGTGAATTCTGATGCATGTAAACTTAACAGAATAATAAAAAGAGACAGGAAGACATGTGAAACACTGGGCTGTGTTGGGTTTCCTGGGATGTCAGATTCATTGTCTTATCTCCTCTAGTGCTTGAAGAGATTTTTAAAACAAATTTCTAACAGGAATTTTCTGACTCACGAAGCTTTAGACATGCATAAACAAAATGCTTGAAACTCAATCACGTTAATTTACCAACATTAGCACTGGACCCAAAAGGCATCTTTGATTAACTACATTCAAATGTAAAATGTTAAAGTTCTCCCAAAGAACTTGTATTATTCCCCTAAAAACAGAGAATCTGATGAAAATGTTGTAAATGAATCTTTTCTGTGGTTCCATCAACTCCTGCAATAGTGTTTGGCAGATAGCTGATAAATTCAAAGGGACCTTGGGCAAATAATCTCTAATTACCACAAAGCAGCAGCCAGAAGCAACCCCATGTATGTATGTATATAAAGGTTGAAATCCTGAACTCTCCCTATATGTTTCCTGATTCTTCTACTTTTGTCAACTTAACAATAGCAGCACTATCATTTTAGTGGGTTCTTACTACAAAGTAGGTGCATTAGATAGGTTTTTATTTAACCCTACAGCGGCTCATTTTCCAGCTGAGGAAGCAATTCAGTAAGTGATAGATCTAACTTCTAGTTATTGCTACCCCACTCTCTCCCCAATTCCCAGCTCCTCCAGTGAAGTAATAAATGAAAAACCTCTGCTTTACAATGTCTTTCTTATATACTTAGCATTTTAAGTAGTTCTAGAAATATAACATTAAAAAAAATGTTTTATAACATTAAAACAAAGTAAATATGTTACTGTCATTTGCATGTTGTATCTTCTGTATAATTACAAACTGAAGAGTTGAGTGAAGTAAAATTTGGGGTAACAGCGAGCAGTTTCAGAAGGAGTACGTGAGCTTTACGCACCTTTCTGAAATCACATCCCATGGATGATGCATATTTGTATGTGCATCGCATGTATGTATCCAGTGATATATACAGTTAAAAAAAATATTTTGAAGTAAACACACACGAGATCCCTAATGTACTTCCTTTTATCCTTTAAACGGGAATCTGCCTTCCTTGAGAAATTAGGCAGACTGCCAGAATTACTGCTGACCACTATTAGTCAGTCTCTGGCCGCCGTTGTCTTTTGCTGTCTTACCAACCGTTACTTCTACCCTCAGCTGCCTCGGAACCCCACACTGACAGAGAAGGGGGCTACTGGCTTGCCTTCTCTATATATTTATTTTAAAACAAGCATTTAAAAATGGGAGCATGTTAGCCAATTTTTAAAAGACAGTATTTTCTAGCATTGAAAACAAAATTAAGATAGCAACTGTTCTTTGGAAAGCAAGCGGGCAACCAAAAGCGAACACGTAACTTTCCTTTCTGTAGAGCACCACTGCTTGCAAAGAAAATCCACCTGTAAACGTTCAAAGATTTAACTCACACACATCACGTAGTCACTTAACATCTTCTGTGGCTATTTCTGCTCTATTTTAAAGCACCAAGAATGCTTTGGACAACTCCCCCTCTTCCATATTCACGCCCCCCACACGAACACATCATTTCTACAAAGTTCATTATATTTTGACTTTTTCTGCCTGAGTAATATTTCTATTATCCCAGAGAGTTAAGAAATAACTTTTAATTCAACTATAATCCAATAGGGACCTGAAAAAAATATGCTATCAGCTATTGTCGGAAGACAAATATCATGAATTAATTTAAGTTTTATTATAGCTTTTGATTTTTATAAGGCAAACAAATACAAAAGTTTAAAAAGTATATAGCACCTGAAATCCTTACAGGATGCTTATCTTCCCTCAAAACAACAAAATATTAAAACAACCTAGTATTTTAGTAACAGTTCTAGCAGCCACATTGCATTATAGATTTATATTGAGTTTACAGTCAACTAAAATCTTAGGCTCATTTCCTGCATGCTGTTATTAAACTATATCTCCTTTTAAGAAATTCACCCCCTTGCTCCTCAGTGAGAACATTTACATCTCTAAATCCACTTCTGTTGTCACTTTCCTGCTGATATCTCTTGACCTTTGTTTTTAAAGAAACAAACAAAAAAATAAAACAGAAAAACCACTCTATTTTTCTAAAAGCACAGCACGTTATTTGAAGTCCTGCCATTTAACATCTGGACATCTGTCAAGTTGAAATTCAACTTGGAGAAATCGCTTTGCTTAAACAATTTTTAAAGCAAATAAGAAATAAATTTGTTCCTACAGATGCATACTTCATCTCCTTCTCACCTCCGGCCTCAAGCCATATTCTTTCAAGTCAGCTATTTTTCCTTAAGCTGAACTCTTAAATGTCAGAGGCAATAACTGAGCTGCTAAATATTTCTATCTCACTCCCTACCCCTTTTTCTTGGGATAAAGACCTAGGGAATACATGCAACTCATTTTCACTTAGTTGAAAATCTTTCACTGGAATTAAGCCACAAAAGGTTGAGGAAAAAACACTTAAGAAAAATTGCTTAACAAAATAGTCACAAGATGCCTCAATCTTCAAAGAATGTAAAACAGATATCAAAACAACAGCATCACTTAAATATCATTTTCCATCTTCAAATAGGAAAGCTAGGCGAAAGCAACTGCTTATCATGTAACAAGCAAGGCATGTGGATAGATGTTTGGTTTAAAATATATTGGTTAAAAATACTAATCTAAACTCAAGATATAGTAAAGCAGCCCAAACAGGACTATAAACCTCAAATAAATGTGTCAGTGATCAAATACCAATAAATGACAGCACTCCAATGTCAGAAATATCTCAGCGATTGCACTGTATATCGCACTGACAGCCATATGGGCAATCGGTTTCTTCTCTTCCATTTCATCTAATAGCAGAGCTCCAGATAAAGAGACTGGGAACACAGACACTTTGAATGCAGCCGAATGCATTCTTCAAAGGCCTACTGTATTCACAACTCTACAGATGACTCAAAAACAAATGTGGAGGGAAAACATAGTCTTAACCATCAAATAATTTGCAATCCAATTGGGTGGGCAGGGGGCAGCAAACACAACACAATGTTTAAAACAAGACTGTTAGAACAAATATCAACAAAAACTTATAAACATGCTACGATAGAGGTCACTTCTGCATTCAACAATTGCTTCTCACAAGACCTCACAGAGTATGGGACACATGATGCTGGGGATGGAGAAACCAAGGCAGGAGAGAGCACGAACAAAGGTTTTTGGCTAGGGGAGCGATACCATCAGAGCTACACTTTAGGAAGATCTGATGGCAGCAGGTAAGACAGGCTGGAGGTGGGCAGACCAAACGTAAGCAGCTAGCGTACTGGCAGCTGGAAAAGGACAGAGAAAACAGGTGAGGAAAAGCTCACAAAAAACCTCACATCTGATTTCCCCCAAATCAGATGTTGGGGGAAGGACAGTGGAATTTTAAACATGATGCTTAAAAACTGATGCTTTGGGGCCTGGGGTGAGTAATTTTAAAAATGAAGGGAATCCTGATATTGGAGGGAATGGCTTGAGGCTTAGCTTTTACAAAAACAGCAACAGATAGACTTTTTTCAGCAGTTTTAGGTTTACAGAAAAATCAAGGGAAAGTACAGAGAGTTCTCATCTATCCCCTCACCCTCACCTCTATTATTAACATCTTGCATTAGTGTGAAGCACTCGTTACAACTCATGAGCCAATACTCATACATTATTAACTGAAGTCCACAGTTATGAGGCCTCACTCTTGGTGTTACACACTCTGTGGGTTTTAGCAAATGCATAATGACACATATCCACCACTACAGTGTCCCACACAGAATAGTTTCACTGCCCTAAAAATCCTCTGTGCTCCACCTGTTCATCCCTCCCTCCCCGAGTGCCCCTGGCAACAACTTTTTTTTTTTTACTGTCTCCATAGTTTTGCCTCTTCCAGAATGTCATGTAGTTGGAATACTGCTATACGTAGCCATTTCAGGCTTAGCTGCTTTGATGGCCAACTGGCCCAGTAGCTTCCACTAACTTACTGTGTCCAATCGATATTTCTGTGGCTTATATGAAAGATGGGAAGTTACTGAATTTTGGTGTCATAAATGTGTTTCGTAAAGAATTCTATGAATTCCATACAAATACACATACCAATTTACATGTTTGAGTTGCTAGATTTTACCACTGTTCAGACCGTCATCCCTATTAAGAGTGATGTTTTCGTGGCTGGCAGACTTGCTTCAAACCCAGAGCTTTCCCTTCCTGCTCTGCTCTTGAGCAAGCTAATCCCTGAAATCTCAGAGGTTCTTAAAAACGTATTTTGGGACCAACGCCATGTTCCTCAAAGAAGTGCTGCAAGGACTAACAAACAATAAGCCTAAAATATTTAACACGGTACCTGGAACAGAAGCGGCACTCAAAAATACGGTTACTATTAATGTTTCATGATCTCTAAGTCTTCTACCAAGGAAGAAGCATTAAAACTAGCCAAGGCTATGAGTTCAAAAGTAACATTTTTAAAAACTCATATACAGAGTACACAGTTGTTACTGTGTACAACCACAATCATTAGGAAAATTCTTTTTCTGAAAATTATAATTTGATAGACTGAATCTAAAAGTCAGTAAATATCCACACCATCAATTGCAGCTAGATAACATTTGAGAAGCACTGTAGTTCTAATTAGCTTTCTCCCTGCCTTACTCAATAGATGATATCACACCTCAGAGTTTGCTTTCTTTACAGACTGACACCAATAAGCCCAAATTATCTCTTAAAGGTCGCCAATAAAGAATGCAATTAAAAGGTTTCAATTTCGTGGAATTGAAAGTTTAGCTACTAAAGCAGAAAGGTTAGCATGCATAAGCTTGGCAGAGAGAAGGATCATGAAGCCTCAAGGTTCTTAGGGATTTTTTAAGTTTTCCCCCCGTTGATACAAAAGCCATATGCAAAGTCTGGGTTCCACACTTTGGATCTCTCTTACAATCTCTGTTTTTTGATATCCCAGCAACTGTCCTGGTGTAGAATTCAGGACCCTCTCTTTAATAGCAAATTCTATCTTCTGGCTAATAGTCAAGTTTCACTAAAAATTGGTCTTCAAATAGTTTGTCTTTCTGACAGGCAATGAGAATAAGAATTAGAAGAATCCATCACAGAAGCATCCCAGAGATTATCTTAAACGTAATATGTTCTTGACCTAAGGATTTATATGAAAGGACCATATGCCAGTCATCTGTATAGATTCATTTAAGACAGACACTTTTTTATTACAGTTAAAAATACCATGTCAAACTTTATGATTTAACATTCAATAAAGAAACAAAAGGAAATCAATCATTTAAGTCTACCCTATGCAAAAAGAAAGGAGCGCTCTAAATACTGTTTCCCATAATTTTAAGATATGAAAAACTACCAGCAGCTCTTAGGAAATGTTCGGTGAGAAGAAAGTTTTATTATTCATTCTGTGTTGACTATCTATCACGGGCAAAGCATTATGGATACATTGCTCATGTTCTATACTATGAATTAGGCCATCTCTGTCCTCAGGGTACTCCTAAGTCTAGACAAAGACAGTTAAAACAGGACAAGGGTTTTCAACACAAATTGACAAGCACTATAATAGAGGTAGTCTATAAGGTACAACCATATCTTGCTTTTCTCACTCAACATTGTAAACAAACATTTTTTTGGTGTTATTATGTAGTCTAACTATCATTTATAATGTCTGCCTAACACACCATCGGTTGGCTGGATTAAATTCAGTAGACATTTGTATCATTTCCAAATCTTCACTATATTATGTGATGTTATGATAAGCTTGTGGTATTGACTGCACTTGAGATTGTTTTCTCCGGCAGAGTTTAAAGAGAAACATTAACGTGTTTGATATGTATGTACAGAAGCTGCCCAACTGTCTACCAAAAGGGTTCCCCCAGAGCACCATTGTCATCAGCATGGTACACGGACGCACATGTTCCCAAGAGGATCAGGATACTCAAAGCGCAGAGTACATGTGGGAGCTTTATGTATGTGTGTGTGCACTTTGTTTTATTAAATTAAGAGGTTAAAAAGGCCCCTAACTGGTTTTATGTCATTGTGTAGAACTGAGCACATTGGAAGCCTTTTAGTTTTATTTTTCTGTGAATTGGCTACACCTGTTCTTTGTCCACATAACTACTAGGCATTTAGCATTTTTCCTATGCATTTGTATACATCTCACTTCATCTTTATTCAAGTCCAACATTTTTTCTCTGCAAACCACCCTCTGTACCAGCGTATCATGAAGGTTTCCCTGTCTTCAGTACTTGCCCTGTCTAAGCCCAGTATAAGCTGGTGCTAAAGGTGCCCCTGCCCCTTTGTGCTAAGCCATCCTTCCTCTGTCCCCCTTCCAGGGCAGTCTGGACCCTTCTCCCATTTCTCAACAATCAGACACACCCAAGGTTTATTTTCATGCTATCTTACATGCATAATGTGACCTGATTTTTCCTCCATTTTACTCCATATCTCTTTATTTACCTTCTAAGGATGTTCTTCCCCAGTTATAGTCAGAACTCTTCCTTTAAAAAAGAAGAGCCTACTCTCTCCTCCAATCCCTTTTACAGGCAAATCCCATCCCTACTGTATGATGATATCTATTACTGGCAATGAACAAAGGTCTATACTCATTTGGCAGATGGCCTTCCTGAACAGTGGTCTCTAAACCTTCTTGATCATATACCCCTCCCAGTAAAAATACTCTAAGCACATGTGCGTTTACTGACAAATTAACACATGTACTGCAGCTTAGCAGAGTGGTTCCCAACACTGCTCTGGTCCCAGACTCCCAGAGTTGACAGCCTAATGCTTATCGGCTGCATTAGCAAGTTGTATACCTCTCCCTATGCCCACATCTGCAAAATGGAGACAATAGTACTGACCTCACAGGGTTTTTGTGAGGAATAACTAATATACCTAAAGCACTTAGAACATCGCCTGACACATGGAACAACGTGTTTGCTATCGCTGCTGTATACTAATATTGTTTACATTTTTAATAGACTTTTTCTTTTTTAGAGAAGTTTTAGGTCCAAAGCAAAACTGAGAGAGTACGGATTTCCCATATTCCTTCCTTGTTTCCACATGTGCATATTCTCCTCCCATCAACAACCTCCACCACAGTGGGACATGTTTACAATTGATGAAGTTACACTGACACATCAGTATGTCCATGGTTTACATTAGGATTCCCACTCTTAGATTTGTACATCCTATGGGTTGGGCCTATGTATAATGACATGTATCCACCATCATAGTGCCATACAGAGTAGTTTCACTGCCCTAAAAATCCTCTGTGCTCTGCCTATTATAAGTCCCTCCCTCCCCTCAACTCCTGGCAACCACCGATCTATTTACTGTCTTTATATTTTGCCTTTCCCAGAATGTCATATAGTTGGAATCACACAGTATGTGGCCTTTTCAGATTGGCTTCTTTCAATTAGCAATATGTACTTAAGTTTCTTCCATGCCTTTTCACATCTTGATAATTTTTCAGCACTGAATAATATTCCGTCAGCTGGATATACCACAATTTATTTATCCATTCACCTACCAAAGGACATCTTGGTTGCTTCTAAGTTTCAGCAATTAACAAAGCTGCTATAAACATCTGTGTGAAGGTTTTTGTGTGGACGTAAGTTTTCAGCTCCTTTGGGTAAATACCAAGGAGCATGATTGCTAGATCACAGGGTAAGAGTAAGTTTAGTTTTGTAAGAAACTGCCAAACTGTCTTCCAAAGTGACTGTACTATTTTGCATTCTCATCAGCAATGAAAGAGCTCCAATTATTCCACATCCTCTCCAGAATCTGCTGTTGTCAGGTGTTCTGGATTTTGGCCATTCTAACAGGTATATAGTGTTATCTCACTGTTGTTTTGATTTGCAATTCCCTAACGGCATGTGACATGGAGCATCTTTTCATATGCTTATTTGCCATCTGTGTATCTTCTTTGGTGAGGTGTCTGTTCACATCTTCAGCCCAATTTTTAATCAGGTTTTCTTACTGTTAACAATTCCTTGTATATTTTGTACATCAGATATATCTTTTTGCAAATATTTTGTGAATATTTTCTCCCAGACCTTTTCATTGTCTTGACACTGTCTTTCACAGAGCAGAATTTTCAATTTCCATTAAACCCAGCTTACCAATTCTTTTTTTCATGGGTCATGCCTTTTGTGTTGTATATAAAGTCAATGCCAAACCCACGGTCATCTAGATTTTCTCCTATGTTATCCCCTAGGAGTTTTATAGTTTTGTGTTTTACATTTAGGTGTCATTCATTTTATTTTTGTAAAGGGTGTATGGTCTGCACCTGGATTTTGTTTTGCATATGGATGTCCAGTTGCTCCAGCACCATTTGTTGAAAAGACTACCTTTTCTCCATTCTATCACTTTTTCTCCTTTGTCAAAGATCAGTTGAGTATTTACCTATAGGTCTATTCCCGGGCTCTCTATTCTGTTCCATTGATCAATTAGCCTATTCTTCCACCAGTACCACACTGTCTGGATTGCTGTAGCTTTAGAGTGAGTCTTGAAGCCAGACAGTGTCAGTCTTAACTTTGTTCTCCTTCAATATTGTGTTGGCTATTCTGGGTCTTTTGCCACTCTCTATAAACTTTAGAATCAGTTTGTCAAGATCCACAAAGTAACTTGCTGAGATTTTGATTGGTATCACATTAGATCTATAGATCAAGTTGGAAAGAACATGACAATGAGCCTTCCTATTCATGAACATGAAATATCTTCCCATTTATTTAGTTCTTCTTTGATTTCTTTCATTAGAGTTTTATAATTTACCTTATATACATCTCATACATATTTTGTTAGACTTTTATCCAAGTATTTCATTTTTGGAGTGCTAATAGAAACAGTATATTGTGTTTTAATTTCAAATTCTATTTGTTCATTCATGGTATAGGAATGTGATTGATTTTTGCGTATTAATCTTTATGCTGCAACCTTGCTATAATTGCAAAATATTGTTCCAAAATATTGTCTACAATTTTTATAAAAAAATTTTGGAGGCAATAAATTTTTTTAAAGATATTTTAATATTTTATTTTCATTTTCCACTGTGGAGACCACTGTTTATATTAGAGTTCAGCTATCTTAACTGTCGAGTCAAATCCAAATAGGATGGATAGGTTTGTGCCTAATGGTCAGTATTTTTTCCATTAACTTCAAGGTTGAGATAAACACATGCCACTGCCTTCTGTGGGAAAAGAGTAGCACTTATGAATTTCCCACTAAGTGCTAAAGCTTTCACATGCTGAAGCAAGAAACTTACTGGCAATGAACTAGATGTACTTGGACAGGGGATGCGTAAAGGATACGGAAGGTGACAGAGACCAAGTCCTTCCTCCTGCCCTCACACTAGGTCTCCTGGGTTACTTTCTATATATTGTTTGTCCTAACAATGAATCTAGGCCTCACAGCTGTCTAGGAGCTTGAAAACCTATAGCACTTCGGTGGATCAGAAACTACAGATACTTCCTGACCTTATACGAGTTCATTCGCCCATTCTTGTCTGGTCAATGATAGCGTGAACAGACTGCAAGGCACTGAATGTGTCTCTTAACCTTCCAAACCTAGCACAGTGTCTGGTATACAGGAAGTGCCCAATCAATGTTTAACTAAGTAATAAGGCTCTGCACATTTTTACAGTCCTCATTACACAATGAACGATAGTTCTTATAAGAGCATGGGGGGTGCTGAGCAGAGGGGCAACGTAGGGAGATGTTTACAAGGGACAGGCATAAAGTTGGGTAAACAGCTTAGATCCTGGAACATAATAGGTGCTCAATAAATGTTTCTTGGATGAATCAACTGGGTCTAAAAAGACCCAAATGGTAGAGAGGAAGGGAGCTGAAAGAGTCTGAATAAAAGCTACAAGCCTGGAGCTGAGAATATACCTGTGCAGCCCTGATGGATAGGCCACCTCAGGAAGCAGCGGAAGGTGGACTTGGCATGTCATTTAGAGGTTTGCCAGCAAAATCTCATCTAGCTCCACAGCTCCTGAAGCTTATTACCTAAGAGGATTTTTCTTCTTTAAAAAAAAAAACAAAAAAAAACCTACCGTAAGGAAATGGATACCTGTAACATGCAAGCCTCTTTAATACCTCCCTTCTGAGAAGAAGTCCTGCTTTTTCCCTTTATCACAACAGATTTATTATTAATAAAATCTAACAGCAGCTTCCCTCAAGGAAGCCAGTGATGGGAGCAAAAAGAGCCTGGGCTTGGGTGTCAGCCCAGCTCGAGGCTGACTCCCTGCTTGCGGCTTGCTACGTAAGCAGCGTTTCCAGGACTAGAGGAGACAGTATGTGTAAACTGCTCGGCACAAGGCCTGACACTCACTCACTCACACATTAATTCCTTCACTAGACAAATACCTGCCAAGTGCTTACCAGGTGTGGGCCCTCCTCTAGGCACTGAGTATGTCCTGTGAGCAAGGACATGGCCCTTGTTCCTGTGGGACTTATGTCTCTTCTGAGGGTGCCACACAGGCCTCAAGAGCTTACACCACAGAGACTAACCTCATCTGAGCATCGGGGGCTCCCCTGAGGATGTGACCTTGAACATGAAATCAGAAAGATGTTAGGCAGTAGCCAGGTGGGGGCACTTCAGCAGGTGGGGGCCTGTGGGAGGGTTCTAAGATGGAAGGGGGCAGCTAGGGGAAGCTGAGGCTGGTGAGTGAGGCCAGGACCAGATCACGCTGGGCCTTTATAGAGCCACGTTAAGGATAGAGATGTAAGAGGCTGAGTTGATAAAATGTGGGGCCTACTGAATAGAGAAGGTGAGGGAGAGATTGCGGTGTTGACTCCCGGGTTGCAAAGTTAAGTGGCTGCTGGTGCCTTTCGCATAAAGAGGACACGAAGGCGATGAGATCGAACCTGTTGTTTTGTCGTTGCGGGAAGGGTTATAGGCAGGAGGAAGGGTTACAAAATCAGGAGTTTAGATTTGAACAGTTAAAGTTTGAAATAGCACACAGAAGTTGAGAATGATGCATTTGCGATCACACACACAGATCTGGGGCTCAGAGAATTGGGCTAGGCTAGAGCTGTACATTTGGAAACCTCCCCTACATCCATACCAGAAAGAGGAAGTACAGACTGCAGAGAAGCCAAACCAGGGCTGTGTCTCGAGGAATTTAAACACGTAGATGCCGATTATACAGAGTAACGCACGAACGGGGGCAGAGTGGCAGTACAGCAGTAGCGGCAATAATGAGGAAGGCGACAAAAGCCTTATAAAGTAGACAACCCAAGCAATGGAGGCTCAGTTACTAGTTCCCTTGCCCTCACTTTGAACCCACTCAGCTGAGCTGTATCTAGAGATTTCTGTCTGCTCCCCCACCAGGACAAGAGTTGTCAAACAGGAGTTGTCAAACAAGGGTCAGTGGCAGAGGGCTAATGAAACGCAAGCGTGGGGAGTACTGGGTGAAAGCGGTGTGCTCACTGATGCCTGGACATTATCCTATTACCGTTTGCAGGAAGCAAGGTCCTCTTTGTCAGCACATGACGCTCTAAAAGTCAAGGCCACTGCCAAAGTCAGGGCCAGCTTTGATCGTTCGGGGATTGCGCAGCTTTAGCAGGGCATTTGAAAAGCACCCAACAATCTGGTCAAGTTTTGTGGGACCCAAGATTCTAGGCACACATCTCCAAATAGCACCAACAGGAGAATACCTGCACCCCACAAAAGAGCATCAGTCCAGTTTGAAAGAAAATTAACCTGTGAGAGTTTCTTTCTCACTAAGGCTCCACACTAACACAGAAGGCACGGCATCAAAAGTCACTCTGTCCCACAATCAAAATAAATGACCTAAAAAATTAAAAAGCAAAAGTTAAAAACTGCAACATATGAGGACTAAAAGTTGTTTATAGGAAAGATGCTTTTCCAACCCGAACTTCATATTAGACTTAATTACTTTTCAGGAGTAAGCTATCATAAGAAAATGTTTTGAAAATCTTTTTTTTTGTTTTTGTTTTTAAAACAAATCGTTTTATACTTCAGCCATGAAGTCAGGCCACATAAAACTGTATTTATGTTGGATTATTCCCACAATCAAAATTCTTAGAAAACTTATTTTAACTCAGGCATGATTGATTGAACCAAAACTGATGACAGCATTATTTAGGTTGGACTCCTACAGTGTAAGAATTCAAACATACACACAAGTTGTGACCGACTGCCTTCCTCCCTCCTTTTATTGTCCTCAGCAAGCAGTGGTGGCTGATGGCATTTAATGGCCATTTGAAAAAAAATCCCAGTAGTGTTTCCCTATTCATTGGTCACAGGCAGTGAATTTCCATACTCTGAAAAGACTGTGTAGCAAAGCTAACAGTGATGCTTATATTCACAAACACTTTGATAACTGTAACCACTGCCACGGAACTAAATTTAACAAGAGCTCCACTGCAACATGTGGACTAAAAGTTGTTTATAGGAAAGATGCTTTTCCATCTAAACGAACACAGCCTTTTATTCACATTCTGTTGCTATACACATCTTGCCGTTGACAGAATGTACCCAAGGATGCCACAGTGACTATACCTGCAGAATATAATGAGCACTGTATCTGTGCCAAACCGAGTCTCCTCTCTTTCCACAGATAAGCAGCGTGACTTTCTAGTCAGCTTCGAGCTCCACATTGTAGCTGCCGCAGCAACCATAGCAACCATTTCATTCTTCTAGACCCACAGGGCAACGTCTCCTTGGGCAAAGCAAAGGAAGAGAGCGGCTCCCTCCAAGGTTGTGCCATAATTACAGATGCACAACTGTAGAAAATGCAGCGGGAGGGCCACTTAGAACATAAAAGCTCAGACTTCACAGCAGCATGGGGGTGGGGGTGGGGAGAGTAAGGGAGAAGACTGCACGACCCAGCACTAAAGCTCCTCCAAATAGAAGCAGACCTTTGCATGTAGTACTGTGATTTAAAAATTCTTTTTTCCATATTTCCTGTGGAAGTTTGCCTTCACTTGGATTTTCCCGGCACCAGGGCCACTTAAAAACTAGAGCATAGTCACGTGTGCTGTTATCGCTTAGAATTGGGCAAAAACACTACAATGGTCAGTTCCTTAAATGTGCATTGTGCTTCCAAAATACAGCCCATAAAGGCAGTATTAGAAATAGTGGTAGAAATAGTAAGGGATTTGGAAACAGACTTGGGCTATCTCAGTTCTTTTGCTTATTTTATCACCTTAGCAATTTACTTAAACATTCCAAAACTTAGTTTCCACAGCTGTAAAATGGTGAGCCGCTGGAGCCCACAGGGTGCTACAGAAAGAAATGAGATGAGCGTTTAAGGCATGGTGCCTGGCATGTATTAGAGGTTACCAATGATAACTGTTGGTAGCCATGTAACATTATACCTCTTAGAGGTTATCATTAGGGTAAGGCTAGTTTATGATCTGCGATTATCTTAAGCTCTAAAGAAAACAACCTAAAATGAAGACATTATGGGAAAATGCTTATGATAAAGTAGGGAAAAGAACACAATATGAAATTACATAAGTAGAACTAACTGGATTCTGGAAAATAAATGAAAAGAGGCAGGAAACAAAGTGGTTCCTAGACATCGGCAATGTGCTAGCTCTTAAAGTGGGTGACATGTACCCACATATTTAGTATCCCTTAAGTCATACATGTATGTTCCATGCATTTTTGTAGGCATGATATATTTCATACACAAAAATTTAAAAGTTAGAAAAGAGAGGAAGCAAAGACACCAAAATGTCTTTTTTGTTTTGTTTTGTTTTTGAGACAGGGTCTTACTCTGTCACCCTAGCTATAGAGTGCAGTGGCATGATCATAGCTCACAGCAACTTCAAACTCCTGGGCTCAAGTGATTCTCCTGCCTCAGCCTTCCCAGTAGCTGGGACTACAGCTGTGCGCCACCACGCCTGGCTAATTTTTCTATTTTTTTGTAGAGATGGGGTCTCACTCTTGCTCAGGCTGATCTTGAATTCCTGACTTCAAGCAATCCTCCTGCCTCGGCCTCCCAGAGTGCTAGGATTATAGGTGCGAGCAACTGTGCCCGGCCTTATGCAAACATGTGGCACTAAGAATAGTGGAAATGTGTAGGTACTTATTTATCCAATTCCGCATTCTGAAAAACAATGGCCCAGGAGAATGTTGAAGCATCTCTCTATTCTACACTCCAATGTATATGTCACACACAATCAGAACGCGTATGGCAAGGACTACACAGGCTCTTGGGTCTTACTATTTGGTAAGAGTTGGGAGGTTTGGTTCTTCCCCATCCAGGAGTTTCAAACTGAGACGGTCCAGGACCTAACAACGTCTTGCTAAGTTTGGTCAGTCAACTGGGCATTTAGGATATTCTGAGTACTTGGAGTTGTAAAATATTCCAGAGTCTAATCACCAAGACGCCAACCTGCAGCCACTGGAGGCTCATATGTGGTAGCCGGCACCTGTGCAGAGCAGGAAAAAAGTTCCAATATTCATCAGGGCCTCTTAACCCTTGGTTAAGGATGTGGTCAATCATCTTTCCTTGTTCTCCTGATTACAAATTTACTTCCAAATCATTAAATTGTTTTGCATGTCAGTATACTCATCATCTCATTTTGGCTTTTGTATTTTTCCAATATGAGTTCCGTCGTGGAACCAATGCAGTGTGGACAGCTCAAAACATCAACGAAGTGTTTGGGAAGTTGTGGCTAATGAATGCACAATACGTCGATGGTTTGAGAAGTTCCATTCTGATGATTTTAATCTTGAAAATGAGCCACACAGGTGACCTGAGACCAAGGTGGATAATGATGAGCTGAAAGCTATAGTGGAAGCGAATCCATCTCAACTTATGCATGTATTAGCAGCAAGGTTTGACATTACTATTTCAACAATATTGGACAATTTGAAACAAATGGGCAAGGTAAATAGGCTGGATAGATGGGTACTGCATGAATTAAACGAGCGTCAGAAGAGAAATTTTCTGGAAGCTTGCCTTTCTTTGCTGTCATGACATAAAGGCAAAACATTTCTATACTGTATTGTTACGTGTGATGAAAAATGGATTCTTTTTGACAATCGCGAGCGTTCGGCACTTGCCGAATGAAGTGCTGAAACATGGTCTATAACCAAACATAAATGAAAAAAGCTAATGGTGTCTGTTTGGTGGTCCAGTGCTGGTATTATCCACTACAGCTTCATGAAACCTGGTCAATCGATTACAGATGTCTACTGTAACCAGTTGGATGAAATGATGAGGATACTTGCAATTAAGTAGCTGAGACTGGGCAATAGAGACAGGCCAGACACCACTGGACCAGATGTCACAAAAACAACATGGCTCAAACCACAGAGGCTGGACTTGGAAACTCTCTGTCATCCACCATGTTCACCAGACCTTGCACCAACTGACTACCACTTCTTCCAGGCTTTGGACAACTTCTTACAAGGAAAAATGTTCCATTGTTAACAACCTGTGGAAAACACCTTTTGCAATTTCATGGCCACTTGCTCTCCAGGCTTCTTCGCTGCTGGCATAAACAAGCTACTGTTAAGATGGCAAAACTGTGTCGATAGTTTAGGCGCATAGTTTGATTAACTGTACTGCTTCTTGTTTGAGATATCATAAACTAAACTTCTGATTCGAAATCAGACATTTCACATTTAATGACCTAATAACATAAATTTTTGACTTACCCATGGTTTCACAAAAATTGCTCTAAAAAAAATTTGAAAGATAACCACAAGCCAAACCATGCACTTGAAAGAATGAGGACGTACCTTCACAATAAAAATAAGTGTCAAAGTGAAATGTCAGAGATATCAACTGTCAAACTTAATTCTTAACGAAATCAGACATGTCATACTTGATAACCTAAATACCCATAAAATTCTTAGCATTGTTCAACATTTTCCCTATAAAGGAGAGTTGACTAAGCCTAACTAGTGGGCTAGCGTAAGGCGGCAGAGCCCAGCAAAGAACATGAAGTGCCACAATTCTCATTTGAGAATGCCAGTTAAAAACAATCAAAAAATGGCTTTTTCAATTTAGAGAACAAATGAAAGTTGAAAGCTTAACAATGAATCTGAGGGAAACAAAGCAATGTTTATTTTCACTGAAATGAGTACTTATTACATAAAGACTGCACAAATAATAAAGTAGTCCTACATTTTGGAAAAGATTTTTAAAAATCACCTTTGAAGGGATGTTCAATAACCCACTCCTTACAAAATAAGTCTTGAGTCCCTGAAAAGCTCCCTTGCTTGGAAGATCTCAGATAACCAGGTTTTTAAAAGAAGAGAGCTGTATCCTCAAACTCCACAGCCCAGAAGGCAGCACTATTGGCTGCGAACAGTTAATATTAAGCAAGCACAGTGTGTCTTTATCTTGCTTTCCAATCAATGTTATTAAAATATAAGCCAATATTTTTCTCAACAAAATCTCTCGCTAAAATAGTACATTTGTCTCTACTGTGTTTCAAACACATGTTTATGTGAAAACCATTTGTAGCAAACAGACGCCCTCCACGTGATCCCCCCATGGTGTTCACACCCTCACGTAGTCCCCTCCCCTTGAGTGCGGGCAGGACCTGTGATTTGCCTCTAACCGATAGTAAATGGCAAAGGTGACAGCCTGTCCCTCCCGTGATGACACCGTGTTGTGCAAGATTGCGTCTTTCTTACTACCCACTCTTACTGGCTCTGAGGAGCAAGCTGCCCTGAGTTATATATTACTGATGCTCCCACATGAAAGGTATAAATGTCTGTTTCCCTCAACCCTAAAAACGGCAATGTTTTAATCCTTGCCAATTTGAGAGGTAAAACAGAATTCCCAGGAAACGAAATGCTGCCAACTACCTCCCAAGCAAGGAAGGAGACACTCTCCTAGTCGAGCCTCCACATGAGAGCCCAGCCCCAGTGAACACTCTTCTAATGGCAGCCTTGAGAGACCCTAAGCAAGGGACCTCGTTAAGCTGTGCCCAAATTTCTGACCCACAGAAAGCTTTAGATGGTAAATGTGCAAGCTGCTCAGTTTAAGTAACAGAAAACTAATACACAATTACCACAGTCATTTTCTGTAAAGTGAATCATCCCTTCCTAATGCATGGTTTTCAAATGTGGTTCTGTTGAAGGAAATGCTATACCCTTCCTGAGGCATTTCTCCTCATAAGAAGAGGCACCTGGTCACAGAGACACTCTGTGCTAAGTGCTCTGTATACATGCATTTCAACACTGCCCCACAATGGTCCTATGAGGACAGGGACAATTATTATACCCATTTCATGGATGGGAAAACTGCAGGCCCAAAAGGTTTAAATAACCCAACCAAGGTCCCACAGCTACAGCCATGATTCCAACCCAGGACCATCTGAGAACTCCTTGCTCCTTCTACTATTCCACACTGCCTCTATTTGTTTCTCTGTTTTAATAACATGTAAAATA
>RJWJ010004183.1:0-78352 GCA_004363605.1 Indri indri
CCCTTCGAGAGATGGACACGCTTGGGACTGGGACTTGGGAGGAAGGGGGGGCAAGGGCATCATACGTAACCTAAACACCTGTACCCCTATAAACAACAAACAATAAAAAAAAAAAAAAAGAAAGTGAGTCAAAGGAGACAGAGCAGTTGTGCCATAAACAGTAACATGACCAGTCTCTTTTTCTTTGGGTTTAGTTTTAAGGGAAATGTGCCCTGGTAGAAACCCTCAAGTGCACAGATTCAGGAAAAACAGCAAGAATAATGCTATTCATCTATTTTTATTTGAACACTAAAAATTTTCCATGGATTAACTATGAAAACAGAAAGAGTTGCTATGGGAAATGCTTCTGTTGCCAACATGGTATTTGGAGATGTGTGGTGAAAGCAGGATTTTATCCTATTTAATAGCGGGAAATGGAGAGCATTTTCCTTTTTTTTTTCTAGTTAAATTATCTATGATACTACTTTAAATATTTTGTCTTGTTACGGTTTTATCTGAACAAATTTTCTATCACACTGTTTTATGCATATTTAATTGTTGGTTATGGGTACCCATCCCATACTCTCTACCTTCATTCCTGTGGCTGTGATGACAGTATTACGTCTCCTATCAGAGGGCAAGAAAATCAAGTCTACTAGACCCTATCCCCTCTTTCCTTTTCTGAGAACTACTGATCTATCTCTTTCCCCTGTTATCAATTTATTTCTCACTATGGGGTTTGTTCCTATGAACATACGTATATATCTTAGTTAGTTTTCTGTCACAACACACACACACACACACACACACATACTCTCTCTCTCTCTCTCTCTCTCTCTCTCTCTCTCTCTCTCTCTCTCCCCCCCCACCTCCCTGGGCTCTGTATCACCATCCAATCATCAATCCATCTGTCTGTACACTATTACAGCAAAAGTTATATCAACTCCTAATTTTACATCTTTTCCCAATTTATCACGTTACTACTTCTACTTCCACCACTTGAGAAAATACCCAATGATGTCCATGTTGCCAAACCCAGCAGATACACTTCTCTCTTCAACTTAATCAATCTCATATCAAAATTTTATAGAGTTGACCCTATCCCTTCTGTTTCAGAGCCTTTCAGTCTTTGGCTTTAATGGCATCCTATTTCTGCTTTTTTTCCCCCTCTAATCTCTCCAACTATTCACTCCCAGGCTCCTTTCCTGGAGCTTCAGACCTCCTTTTGTGAAGTATCAAAGAGTTCTGTGATGAGCACACTTCTCTTGGGGTTATTCCTATGAGCATATGTATGTATCTTAGTTACTTTTCTGTTACAGCACATACAGACACACATAGACACTCTCTCTCTCTCTCTCTCTCTCTCTCTCTCTCTCTCTCTCTCTCTCTCTCTCACCTTGGGCTCCATATCCCCACCCAATCATCACTCCATCTTTCTATACACTATTACAGCAAAAGTGTACAGAAATACCAAAGAGGTCAGTGATAAACACACTTTTCTTCTTCAGCCTCATCTATTTCTGCGTGATCTTATCAAGCCCTACAACTTTAAATACAACTTATATTTTTGACAACCGTCAATATATTATTTCTTTTTTAATTTAATTTTTATTTTTTCTAATTTTTCTTAAACCGAGTACCAGGGGAGAGCACGCACGCAGTGCCCCGCTACCACAAACCATGCAGTTGACCTTCCTACATTTGGGGAAATCGTAGGGGTCAGCACATCCGGAGTGCAAAGGATAAGCTGCACCCTGGGAAAACCAGCTTCGTGATCGTGGTATCTCCCCTGCCAGGTAAGTGACAACTGTAAACATATTATTTCTAACACTTATTTCTCTTGAAAATGTCAGATTAAAATATGCAATTGCCTACTTAAAATTTTCCATCTTGTCCAATCCAGTGCATCTCAAACTTTCTGTGGTAAAGACACTTTAGTTTTTGAAAGAAATTTTTCCAAGAAATGATAAGCCAATAGTTCTGTGAAAGTCCATAAAAATAAATAACTAGAGTAATGAAAGAATAAGAAAAAAAACCAAAAAGATAAAAATACGAGTCCTATTTTTAATTAAGATCCAACAGACAAAAAGTACATTTCAATGAGTATAATTAGAATAAACAAAATATAAGAAAAAAAGAATTGCAAGAAATCATACATGGTATTTATTAAATGTATGCATATAGGTGATTAATAAAAATTTGCTTCAACATTTATATTTTTTTATTCTGAAATCAGCCCTAAACAAAAACTATGAGATAATAATTCCCCATATTAAATTTTCTAAAATACTAGACTTTGAATAATATATCAATATTTAAAGTTTTTAATGTGACAGATAAGTTTGCTTCTTATCTAGTCTATATTAGATCATGGCAATTCTATTTTAGGGGGTGATGTATGTATAAACTATTTTTATTGTTCACTTCAATAACATTAAATAGAGCCTATCTCAGAGTTAGGCTTCTCTAATGGGACAAGATATTTTAAAACAATTTCAGGAAGCTCAGGATATTCACTTTTAACTGTTATCCAAAATAATGCTGGTGAAGATATAATTTTGAAATTCATCTTCATACCTCCATGAAGAGCCAATTCTAATAATTTACCTTATAAAGTTATAATAACATTTAAATGTTGTGGCAAAAATGGATTTAAAATTTATACATCTTGTATTTTCCTGGATAGAGCTGGAACTCATTCTACTAAGTGAAGTATATCAAGAATAGAAAAATAAGCACCACATGTACTACCAGCAAATTGGTTTCTCTGACTAACACCTAAGTGCACATACAGGAATAACATTTATTGGGCATTGGGCAGGTGGGAGGGGGGAGGAGGGGACGGGTATATACATACATAATGAGTGCGATGCGCACCATCTGGGGGATGGACACCCTTGAAGCTCTGACTCGGCGTTGGGGGGAAGGGCAACATACGTAACCTAAACATTCGTACCCCCATAATATGCTGGAATAAAAAATAATTTATACATTTTTGTGTTACAGTTGACAAACTAACTTTAAATGTTAAATGATCATGTTTCAGTGTGCTCCTATAGCACGTAACTAGTATGTAGCTGGTGACCCATGCAACTCAGCATGTGAGTTTGACAGTAGATGAATTGGTCAATACGCAATTAAATGAGGCAAGCTTCCTTATCACATGTTTGGATATCAAAGCTATATTGTTATTATACACATTTTTTGATTCTTACTACCAAGCCGTATACTTATTCTGTCACCAACAGCTAAACAGTTTGTCAACTTTAATAAAAAACAGAGAGGCTCTCTAGGAAAATGATATTTATTCAGGAATAGGGCATTGCACTGGTAACACCGGCACCATAGTAAACTATGTGCATATTCAGAAAGCCAAAGGAAGACAAAGGTTTTTAATGGGAAAATGAGGAGGGTTTCATTATTGCTTTCAGATAATTATCTTTGGCTACAAAAATTAATAATAAAGATGATGCCAGTCTGATTCTAGACAGGCAGCTGCTGGGCAGGTGTCCTCTCAGAAGTGTTTTTTTGTGTGTGTGAGGTTATGATAATGATATGCCTTTGTGCAAGGCTGCAGTTTTTGCAGAGTATTTTATGATTTTTTTTTTTAATCAGGCATTTGTGCATGAGAACCCTGACTTCATTGCCTTTTCTAGCTCTATATGCCAGATTTTTTAGTGCAAAACAGGTTGATTTTTTTTAACACAAAAAGTTTTTGTTTAGTCAATTCTGACAACTTTCACATTTCTCCTTTTTGATCATATATTTCTTTGAAAGCACTGATTATCAATCATCCTGCATTTAGGTTTTGATGGTCCCTCAGTGCCAGGATGGACTTGTCCTGGATTACTGGTCTGTTCCCACATTGAAGAGAGAGATTGGCAACTAGAAGTCAGCATCAAAACACTTTTAGCTACAGTTGAGCAACAAAAGAAATGTCTTAGTCCGTTTTGTTTTGCTATAAAGGAATACCTGAGGCTATGTCATTTATAAAGAAGAGAGGTTTATTTAGTTCATGGTTCTTCAGGCTGTAAAACAAACATGGCGTTGGCATCTGTTTGGCTTCTAGTAAGAGCTTTTTGCACTGCCTAAAAACATGGTAGACAAGGTCAAAGGGGAAGTGGGCACATGCAAAGAGAGACCAAACCCAAGTGGTACCCTGGCTTTATAACAACCCACTCTCACAGGAACTAATCCATTCCCTGAGGGAATAATCCAGTCTCATGACCAGAGGACTAATCCAGTCTCATGAGAGAGAGAACTCATCTGCCACCTGGAGGATGGCACCTAGCCATTCATGAGGGGTCCTCCTCCGTGATCCTAACATCTCCCACTAGGACCTACCTGCCATCGCCGGCACAATGGTGATCAAATTTCAACATGATATTCAGTGGGGACAAACAAACCATATCCAGACCATAGCAAGAGCTTTGTTTTGTGTATTATTTTTTTCTTTTTCTTTTTCTTTTTAGTAGAGACAGGGTCTCACTGTTTCTCAAGCTGGTGTCAAACTCCTGAGCTCAAGCTGTCCTCCCACCTCAGCCTCCCAGAGAGTGGGTATCATAAGCATGAACCACTGCACCCGGCCCATAGCAAGAGCTTTAAAGGAAGTGGCTCTCAAGCTAAGTCTACCTGGAGTCTATTGTTAAGTTCAATTTTAACTGTTCCATCAGGGTTTGCTATCGTCTTAAAGTTCTGGCCCAGCATACGTTGATAAGAGTTGTACTTTTGCAAAAATTTAACAATAACAGATACAGGTTTAAAAAGGGAAAATGCGAAGTAAAATTAATAGCAATATGACAATCTTGGTTTGCATAATGTTTTGAAAGATAAGCCTAGACTTAAAGGCAACCAATTGAATAAATCAAATGACCATAGGGAATTAAGTGAGACCTATTATAACCATGTGGCCTGTTTTCTTATTCTATGTGCGTGAGTCTCAACTTTCCCAGAGGAATTTATCCGGTTACAGCATGTAGTATGAGCAATAGCACAGACATTCACTTATTTAACTAGTATTAATAGATACTAAAGAATTTTCTCTTAGATCAGGTTCTGTCAAGTTACCAGCAGAAGCTACTGATTGTGAAATTTCAATTACATTATTATCCTGTCAAGTGAAAAAGGTAGCATTAACAGGGTAAAGAGTCTCATTATGAAATGGAGTCTTGTTCTGATGTCTCAGGAAAAGCTGTCTACAGCATGAAAACATCATCTGCGTGTGCTGGTTTGTGGTTTGAATGTCTCTGGTTATGGCATTCAGTGGTTTGGTGAACTTTCTGTGCAACCAATATATCAGCATGAGATTTGTCCCTTAAAATTCATCTAGTTTCAGCTTATAGATCTTTAGGAACAGAGTAGTTTCTGCTTTTAGTTGGAGAGTTGTAGCCCAATATTGCAGGAAATTAGAATTCGGGATCTAGTACAGACAAGCAGATAACAAGAAACTTTAAAAGAATGCACAGAGCTACAATCTAATAACAGGTGTATCATAGCTTTTCTTTAGAAACATAACTTTTCTTCTCTTTGGTCATCCTGATTCTTACCAAAGATAATCAGAATAAGACAAATTTATTTGTAAAATAAATTTAGTTTATCAAATTTTGCTTGTACAAAGGGCGATTTGACCATATAGTAATCTCATATTTAAAAGTGTGTTGAAGCTGGGAAGCCAAACCAAAGCAGACTTTAGATTTTTCTTACAGTCTTACGGTTCTTGGGCCTGCTAGGAAGTGACAAGTTTTACTCACTCACTGTAAGGCTGAGAATTCTTGAAACTAAGTGTTGTATGCACATTCTCTAGTATGATATTCCAATCAAAGCCTTGGTAATATAACCAATGATTTTCATTGCATCCTGTTATAAAGAGGGAGTAGATTTTTTTGAACTTATCAAATAATCATATTGCCATAACAATACTCATGAATAGTTTCTGGAGTTTAGAGGGATCAGGTAAGGTGAAAACGTAAATGTTGCCACTTTTGTTTACAAAAGCATACTTTATCGAATTGCTGTAAACTATAGATAACTTAAGAGAAAGAGTTATTTAAATCTGGAAAACAATACATTTTTGGAAAGAACTAACAATGACTGGGCATGGTGGCTCATGCCTATAATGCCAGCACTTTGAGAGGCTGAGGTAGAAGGATCGCTTAAGGCCAGGAGTTCAAGACTAACTTGGGTAACATAGTGAGGCTGCATCTCTACAAAAATTTAAAAAATTAGCTAGGAATGGTGGTGTGCACTTGTATTCCCAGCTATTTGGGTGACAAAGGTCGGAGGAATGCTTAATCCCAAGAGTTTGAGGCTGAGGTGAGTTATAATGATGTAACTGCATTCCAGCCTGGGTGACAGAGTGAGACCCTGCCTTAAAAAAGAAAAAAAATAAAGAAAGAACCTACAAAGTTTCAAATAAAAGGTACAATACATTACCTTTATCAGTTACCTAATCTCACATAATTAATTTTATTTTTGCTTGATCTTGATTAGCAGTTTCATGAACCCATCGGTTTCTTTATTAAAGTTTTGGAAAATTTTTATTTAGTCCATTGATTTCAAAGTTATTAGCAAACTATTTGTAAAAGTACTTGTTAGAGTCTTTTTCATAAATCTGATTGTAAATGCTTTTAGAGGAGAATTCAAAACAACACCTGTGGATAACAGAGGCTTAGGATAGCCATGGTTAAAAATCTGATGGAAGTTCATTATAATCAGCAATGGACAAAGAAATGGAGTTATTTTTATGGCATACAATATAATGTCCAGAATTATGACTGATAACATTAGATTTCTAAGAGGTTTATATAATTTTGAACATTCATATTAATAACATACCCATGAATATAATTGAAAGAAAATCTAGTGTCACATCATTTGATAATGTTTCCCAAACAACTTACCAAATAAGCCTGATCATTTAATATCTCTAAAAGATGAAAGATACATTCTTTAAGACTTGCCAGGAACTCAAATGGAAAAGCCCAAAGTTATTTATAGGTCAAAAAGACTTAATTTAGAACTTGATCCTGGGAAAGTCTGTCAAAGATGTCAAAAGTTTCAAACACTTGATTATAACAGGATCACAGGTCACTGTAAAATTATAATCATTCACTAAATCAGAATGATAATCAAAGACTTTAAAAGCAATATAGAAAGTTACATGGACATAAAATCCTTAACCATTTCAAAGTTCAGTTTTCTTAAATAATAGAAAACCTAATGAAAATAACCATAGGGAATTATCTTGATAAAATGTAAAATCTTTGTTTTTTATTCCAGTTACCAAAAAGGTAAAGAAAATTTTCTGCAATGTGATTGCTTCTCCTTATGGGAAGCCCATTTAGATCTGGAAGTTTAACCTGATGAAAAAGGTACTTGAATTTTATTAGACACAGGAAGTGCGCATCCAATGTTATGAGTGTACACTACATTATGGATGAATGCAAACGAGCAAACTAGTACCAAGCAAGGGAGTACATGGCTCTTAGTAAGAGGATGGGAAGTGTTCTGCTTCCATGAAACAATTCAGACACATTAAGAAAGCCAACAGTATAGAAACAAGTTACACTAGAGGAAAACATTGCTTTGTTAGGTCTTTAAGACAAATATTTCAACATCAGGCCATGACAGCACGGTTAGAATCAAAGAAAAAAGTCACAGATTTGAAAAAAAAAAAAAAGTTAAAAGAGAGAGTTATCACACCAGCCAGGCAAAAAGATACATCTTTCTTTTCAAGAAAAGGAAGAAGAGCTGAGCGCAACAATGCATGCAAATCATGTGAAGTGAGATATAGCAAAAATTGAACATCTGAAATACGAATCTGAGAAGCATCAAGAAGAAAATTCTACCTCAAGAAATGAAATTACTATTCTAAAAGAAAAAGACAGCATTTCCAACCCGAAACCAGGGAAATTAAATGGATTTTAGGAAGAAATGTGGCAGAAATAGAAAATGTTGGCAGTGTAGAGAATGGTTGTTAATGAAACAGATTTCATAATTAAAAATCAGCACCACTTGTAGTTTTACCAGGAGCAGGTACATACTTGAAAAAAACCTTGTTGTAACATAGGGGACCAAATTTTTATGTTTTTTCAGTTCTTTTAATGTCAAAGCTCAATCTTTATAAAGGCTTATAAATAATCCCTTTCTAGTTATAGCCAACTTGATGTCACAAAATTTCTTTCATAAATTCATTCTTTGTGAAACTTTCACAATCTGCACAAACCTATGATGATATACTTGAAATTTCTGCTTTATCATATACTTTGTCTTTCTTAAATAATAAGTTGCTTCACTTCAGGACAAAAATCTATCACCCGAGATTCTTTCTCATACAGAATTATCTCTTTTATTTTTAACCTTTCTTACAAAATATAAAAGTTCAAGCCTATAACTGTCTTCTCATCTCTCTGTCCTACTTACTGGTTCCTTTGTGTCTTATTTTTATTTTCTTCCTAAATCTGTACTTCGAAACAACCATTAGATTACCTTTGAATTAGACAAAATTATTCTGATTCTCAAGAAAGAACACGTTTTTCCTTTCTTAATGTTTTCATCGTAAACACATTTTTGGTATGATTTGTATAAAGAATTATAAACATTAATTAGAATTTTTATCTCTTAGTAACCCTAATTTTACCTAGTAAAGCAAAAAACTTATGAAGTAAGAAATTTTAAACTGTCACATATCAGCATTTTATAGATGAGAACCATTTTATCATTTTAGAAACATGTACCCCATAACATAAATATTATGTATATTAATTGACTCAAATATACTTAGTATTTCTATAAAATTTATGAAGCCAAAAATAAACAAATTTATGTTCATATATTTATGTTTCAGTTTTCAACCATATTTAGAAAAGACCCAGATATTTAATGAGAATATATAATATAAATTTAAGTTTCAAATTACATGAAAAACTCATTTGTAAATGTTCATCCCATTTATAGTTATCTAATTTATTTATTTTTAACAATTACACCAAGATTTCTTATGAAAACTGAGGTGCTAGAAAAAGCTTGTCATCATTTCATTTTATTTCCCTGTTAACCATTTTTATAGCCTAAGAATATCAGGTATTCACCAAAGTAAGAAACTTAAATATATGGGTATTCTTCAATAGCTCAGAAGATACAACTGTTGTCATTAAACCAACAATATAAAATCAGTCTTATTTATCAAAGAATTACACAAAAATCATTCTGTTTTATAGTTTTCTGATCTTAATACATGTAGCAGAGACCAATATAATCCTGTCTGACCAGTAAACCCAGACAAATAATGTGTACTAACAATTTAGAAGACATTTCCATTTTTGTTTTATCAACAACTTTAAACCAGTTTACTAATCAAAGATTTACTTAGGTCATGTGACACTAATTAAACCCAAAGGCATTTGAGTTAATTACTGTATAGTTTATATGAGTGCTCATTTACTAAACCAATCTGAATAGAATTCCTTAAGGTATTTCTAGCCAACTATGCCAGATTTTACTATGTAGACACCACATATAACATAATACATATACAGATGTATAAACATATCTAAACATACACACAAACACACACACATACACACACACACACACATACACACACACACACACACACACACACTTACAAGTGAAGGTCTTATAGCTTTCGTTTTAGAATTTTAGTCATGAGATAGTAATATAAACTCACTGGTTTATAAAAGACAGTTGGATCCAAATTATATTTCTGACAAAATGGGATCTGTTCATGTGGCTATTTTCCCCAACAGATAATTTAATAAAGAATGTGAACCAAAATTTTGCATAAAGTACTTTGGTTTTAAAAAAATCTCTTTCATCTTTTTTTCACTCTTTTTTCCAATTTCAAATAAGTTTAGGATTAAATTTTCATTGTTTACATTTTAGCTAGAACTGGCTGAATTGTGTAAGAGAAGCAAAATCTTCAAGCAGCCTTGAATTGGTAATAAATCTATCTTTTGTTTCCTGGTCTCGTTTGCTTGACTAGTTAATATAGACAGATATTTAATACATTTTAGCAGGGTTTTTTCTTTTTTTTTTTTTTTTTTTTTTTTTTTTTTTTTTTTTTTTTTTTTTTTTTTTTGGAGAGAGTCTTCTTCTGGCCCCTGCATGGCAGCCAAAGCATTTTTTATGCCAAATGGAAATACTTTATTTTACAGCTCTGAGGTCAGGATTTTGAACATTTATCTATTAATAGTTTTGTTTCTTTTAGACTATTAATTCTTCAACTAACTCTTCCATAACCCTAAGCAACTGTTAGGCAGGCAAACTTAAATTTACATTTCCAAAAGGTGTCTAAGTTGTTGGTTGCCATGGCGCTTCTGTAATTCGTAAAGCCATTAATTTGAAATTTCTTTAAGACTTTTTAAAAATCTTTGCTAAATGCCATAAGTAGTGAATTTTATCTCAAAACCTGCAGAAAAGTCAGGAGATTCAAAGTAGGCAGGAAAAAAAAAAAAGATAATGATAGAGAACTTAGAAGGCTCTACAAGTTGACTCTATAGTTGTGGGTGTTTTTTAGAGCATTGGGATAATGACCATTTAAACTCTGAATTTTTCTGGATGTGATTTGCCAATCGGTTTTCAAAGGGGCATGAGGATGGACCATAATAGGTAGCCAGTTGTAGTCCCAGAAAACCTGGCATGTCTTAATGTTTGAGTATCCCATTCCATTTTCTATTAATCTCTCAAGAGCAGAGAAAAATATATAAATTCTATCAGAGACTGTCAGGAGTTTGGACCAATGTTTTAGATGGTGGCGACCACCCTAGTGGCTTTTAATTAGTCATCCTGCATTTGCCATTTTGAACATTTTATTTTTGCTATTAAGAGAGGTTTAGAAACGAGCAAGGGAAAAGAGCCAAAGCATTTACAGACATGCATAAGCAAACCAAAATGAAACCAAGATAAGACTGTTCACAAACAATTTTAAGCCAGGCATGCAGATCAAACAAAATATTAAATTGGGCATGCAGAACCAAAAGTGAATTTGCCAGAAAAGACATGCCTCTCTGACAGAATGTAAATTCTGTAGAAACCAAAGTACTCAAACCAGAAGGACACGTGTCCTTATACCAGTGAGGACTTGCCAGAAAAGATAAGGTGTGTTTTATTATCCCAGGAGGTATGTAAGATCACTTATAAGGGTGGCCTTCCTTTTACAAATCAGATCCAGAATAAATTCAAGAGTATCTATCAAAAAGAGAAAGCCTCAGCCTGACAGAAGACTCACCGGGGCAAAAAAAGGTGAACTATGGCAGCAGAGAGCACAAAGGGCTTGTGTGAGGATGGCACATAGTTTCCAAAAATGGTTGATTCCTTACGAAACAGATCTTACTTCAGATCCCACTTCTTTTTTTCCTGTCTTTAGATTCTACTTCAGACACCATTTTTGTCAACCTAAATAAAAAAGAGGAAGAGGCTCTGTAAAGAAAATTATATTTATTGGGGACTAGACCATCACAATAGGAAAATGCATGCATAGTAAACTCTACGTGTTTCAAGGAGGTAAAGAAAGACAAACGTTTTTAACAAAAAAATGAGACTGATTACACAATTGTTTTGAGATAATTATCTTTGGCTATGAGGATCATTAACAAAGGTGGGACAAGTCTGAGGTTGCACAACTAGAGCTCACATGTCCTTATAGAATTATTTTTTGTGTAAAGTTGTGATGGCCTTTGTGCAAGGTTGCAATTTTTGCAGTGTTTTGCAACAATTTTTGTTATCAGTCATTTATGCATGAAAATCCTCCCTTCATGGCATTTCCTGGCTCCATTTGTCAGGGTTTTATGTATTTTTATTTTGCACTTTTTTTTTTTTACTTCATTTTGATTCTGACAACTTTTACAAATTTATGGGTCAGTTTTGTAGCACCAATCTAATACACATCTCAAACTAACATAGCCATTCTTGATTTACTAGACCACAGTAGCACTAATGTCCATCTCTTTCCCATTCAATAAATAGTATCTTCATTCACCCAGTTGAAAATTATTAACACCAACTTTACAAGCATTATTCTTTTTTCTTCTTTATTAGGCCCAAGAAGTAACGTGCCTTTGGAAGAGACGTGGAAGAACACAAGACTGATAAGCCATCCATTTAGTTCATAAAAACAGCAGCTGCAGCAGTTTTCTATATCATAAGCTTTCCACGAAAGTCCCATTTTCAGAATAAGTTACTGTATTAGTTTCCTACTGCTGCTATAACAAATTATAAAAAATTTTGTTTCTTGAAACAACAAAATTTAATATCTTATGGTTCTGAGGTCAGAAGGCCAAATGAGGCTTAGTGATCTAAAACCAAGGCATTGACAGAGCTGTGTTCTTTCCGAAGACTCGAGGGGAAAATCTGCTCCCTTGCCTTTTCCAGCATCTAGAGGCTGCTTGCATTCCTTGGTTTATAGCACCTTTCTCCTTCATCAAAGCCAGTAGGATGGCATCTTCAACTCCCTCTGACTCTACTTTGGTTGTCACATTATCTTCTCTTTGACCCTCTTGCTTCCCTCTTAAAAAGATCCTTAGATTATGCTGGGCCCGCCTAGATAATCCAGTTTGACCTCTCCATCCCAAGATCCTTAACTCAATCGCAACTGCAAAGTTGCTTTTGTCAGGTTAGGTAACATAGCCACAGGCTCTGGGGATCAGGACAGGAATATCTTTAGGAGCCATTATTTCATTTACCACACATACCTTAAGTAAAATCCAACCAAAGTCAAAAGAATTCACCAAAAATACTACCTGAAAAAAGAAAAAAATCAGAAAACTCACAGTTTGAATTCTCTATTAAAATCACAGAGACTCAAATAATGTTTGTTTTTAAATAGTAATGGTTACATCAGTTTTTACTGAGTTTTTTATTAGTAATACTCATTTCCATAAATGTTTTCCATAGTTACCTCTAATGTAACTGCTTCTTTGTGAAGGTTCAACAATCTGCATTTAAATAAAACTAAAGTCAATTAGACTCTTAATTCCACAAAACTCTATAGGGAAAAAACTTTAATAATCCCAAGGACAAGTATCTAAGGTAAAACAGATCTGTTTCCATACATCCAAAAGATAATGCAACTACAGTATTTTATGGATGAATGTTTGCATTTTGGCAACATATGGGCTCGAGAAACCAAACTTCATTTCCAATAAAACACATTTCATTGCCTCTGAAACTCTTGAAACATATTGGTGCTAGAAATATACTCTATGTAGTGTGCACAGTTAACTGGTCTTACAGGGAATCATTAATTTTTTTGCAGGTTTATGAATAAATTGGCCCACTTTCAGCTCCTCGTATTAAAATCTCTCTTTACTCCCAGAGACAGCAGAAGTATCCTTCTCACTAAGGTCCTAGTAAATGAAATCATTCAAAGGACCACAAGAATTGAGTAGCCATTACCTCCAAAGCAGACTGCCATGAAGACCAGATGGGAACCAACTAGGAGTTATTCTGGATTTTATAATGTATTCCCTCTCACCTCCTATAAAATACCTATCAATATTCTACTTCCAAGACAGATTGAGATCCTGAGTCCATTTACTTCTCTCTAGTTACACCTTTATTTTCCTTGTGAAAGTTGTTATTCTTCCTGATGTGGACTACTGTAATAGCCTCTTACTACTGTAATACCCACCTTCTTTCCATTTTTGCCTTTCTTCTATCCATTTTTTACATAGAAACCAGAATGGTCTTCTACAAAAGCAAATCAAATGAAAATATGCATTTCTTGGAAGTCAATATAAGAGAAAATGTAGACAATCTCGGGTATGGCTGCAGCTTTTTAGATGTGACACCAAGGACAAAATCCACAAAATAAATAAATAATTGATATGCTATATTTTATTTAAATTAAAGACTTCTGCTCAGTAAAAGACACCATCAAGAAAATGAGAAAATAAGCTGCAGACTGGGATGAAATATTTGCTAAAGACATATTTGATAAAGGACTGTTATCTAAAATATCCTAAACTTCAACAATAAGAAAATAAACAACCCAACCCAAAAATGGACAAAAGATTTGAACATATTCCTCTTCAAAGAAGATACACGAATAAATATATGAAAAGATGTTCTACATCATATATCTTTAGGAAATGACAAATTGAAACAGTGATGAGATACAACTATACACCTATTAGAATGGCCAAAGTCCAAACACTGACCCCAAATGCTGGCAATGTGTAGAGTACTATAGATTGAATGTTTGTGCTCCTCAAAAATTCATTTGTTGAAACCCTAATCCCAAAAGTGATGGTATTTGGAGATGGGACCCCTGGGAGATAATTAGGTGATGAGGGTAGAGCCCTTATGATGGGATTGACGATGTTACAAGAAGAAGTATAAGAGAACTTGCTTTCTCTCTCTCTCTTCCACATGTGAGGATACAAAAAGAAGACAGTCATCTGGAAACAAAGCAGAGAGCCCTCGACAAGAGCCCAACCATACTGTCACAGAGACCTCAGAATTTCAGCCTCCAGAACTGTGAGAAATAAATGTTTGCTGTTTAAGCCACCCAGTCTACGGTATCTGCTATAGCAGGCCAAGCTGACTAAGACATGAAACAACAGGAACTTTCATTCATTGCTAGTGGGAATGCAAAATAGTACAGCAACTTTGGAAGACAGTTTGACAGTTTCTTACAAAACTAAGCAGTCTTACCATATGATCCAGAAATTATGCTCCGTGGTATTTACCCAAAGGAGTCTAAAACTTATGTCCACACAAAAACCTGCATGTGGATGTTCGTAACAACTTTATTCATAATTGCCAAATTGGAAGCCTAGTAGATGTCCTTCAGTAGGTGAATGGATAAACTGTGGTAATACAGACAATGTAATATTATTTAGCCCTAAAAATAAATTAGCAATTAAGTTATGAAAAGGCATGAAGGAAATTTAAATGCATACTATTCCGTGAAAGAAATCAAGTTGAAAATGCTACATACTGCCTGATTTCAGCTATATGACATTCTGGAAAAGGCAAACTATGGAGACAATAAAAAGATCAGTGGTTGCCAAGAGTTAGTGGGGAGGGGGTTATGAGTAGGCATGACACAGAAGATTTTTAGGACAGTGAATCTGTTCTGTGTAATAACATTATGTAGATATATGTCACTACACATTTGTCAAAACCTGTCGAATATACAACACCAAGAGTGAACTCTGATGTAAACAACAGACTTTGAGTAATAATGATGTGTCAATGTAGGTACATCTACTGAAATAAATGTACCATTCTGGTGGGGGAGGTTGTTTGTGTGTGGGAACAGGTAGTACATGGGAATTCTGTATTTTCCACTCTGTTTTGCTCTAAATCTAAAACTGCTCAAAACAAGAGTTTATTTTTTTTAAATAAGCAACAATAAATTTTAAATTATAAAAAATAAATAAAACATAAAAATATGATAAAAATAAAATATTAAAATAACAAATTTAAATTTATAAGGTAAAACATTCAGCCTATATTTCCATAAAGCCAAGATCAGTATCCACTGAAGTTTTGAGGCATAGGTACTTCACTGGTCTCACCCTAGACTGACCCTGCAGTGAAAGATAAGTCTTCAATGGCAACCTCCAATGTCGTAGAGAATTGGGAAGGGACTGATGTTGTTTGGACTATTTAAGCTCTCCAAATCTCTGGAAAATTTGGTAGTGGTGGTGACAACAGTGGCTAGAAGCTTCAGAAGAATATATTCCTACCCAGGAACAGATGGGAGCCTAAGAGATTAATTGGAAAAATTAAAGTTATATTTTCCCCTTCATATTGGTCATATTAGTTATATCACTAATCCTAGAAATTTCTTGGGGATACTACATTGTTGAGGCTGCAGATAAAGATTTAATGTCAAGAGTCATGTCTATTCTGGGCATTATCATGTTTTATTTATAACAGCGAACTTTTACCTAAAGCCAGTGCCTCATGTTGGGGTCTCTCAGACTTTGATCTGGCTTCTGAGGTTTCCAGACTTGTTATTCATTATTTTCAAGCAGAATCACTACTGTAGATCTTTTAATTTACAAGTCAGAGCAAGGCTAAAAAAGTGAACAATTTTTACCCCTTATTTACATTTTAGTTCTAAGATTCTAAGGTATGACTATTTTTACTTTTATGGTGACACACCACTGTATTGTTCTTAAGAGTATCTCTAAAAGGAATCATAGCATACAGAGTCCTACTTTTCAAAGAGCCAGAATAATTAGTTTATAGCATCATTATTCCCAGTGTTGAAAGAATACGCACAGCACCCTAAAACAGATCATTCAGAAATCTCTCTAAAAGCAATAGTTTAATACATTGAATACATTTAATACATTGAATAAATTTGGTACTTTAAAATTTGTTTTGTACTGAATATCTTATTCCTATTAGTTAATAGGAAGATCAGCCATGACTTTATGTTTATTTTTTATTTTTTTACTTCTGCACGAGCAGCTTTCATGTTTCATTAATCGCCACAACATAGCATAGTACAGCCATAGCACAATTTGGAATAAAATGTTGGAAAAATACATGTAGAAAATTCAAGGTAAATGAGAATGTGATGGTTTTTGTTAGGTTCACTAGGTTGCAGAGAATGGGCTTGCACATAACCTCATGTAATGAGGGTTTGTTGTGGGAGATTTTGTGCGTGTGTGTGTGTGTGTGTGTGTGTAATTGAAAAAAACTGAACTAGTCCATATCTTTTTAATGGAGTTTGGAACCAGAAGGGTCTTTAGAATTCAAGACAGCTCTAGAGACCGTAGCCTCAGAAATTAATGAATATTTATTTTAATTGCCTGCCATTAGAGCAACCAGGCTATGCTTTGTGAGTCAGCTTCTCTCTGTCTCTTAAATTCTCTCCCAAATGGTCTTTTACTCTCTACTCTCAGGGTCATGAATTGGCAGACTTACACTGAATAAGCCCAGGAGACAACGCTTTGTTAAGACAGTACGTGTTTCTTTTTCGTTTATTTAAAAACTGAACTTGAATGTCTTTAAGATAGTATTTGTATTTTCCAGTTTGCCACAAGCTGAGGAGCAGCTGTGGACAGCTGGGGGGGTGGGGAGTCTCATTTAGGAGTTGTTTAAGTAGAGCATACACATGACAGAAAGGTCCACCACGCCCTGTCATAGTGGAAAGAGCACCTCCTGGATTCACACTGACACTAGCAGTGCATGCTTGAGCTACCTGCTTTGCTTTTCTGTGCCTTTGTTTACTAAATACTTTAATTTAAATTCTATTTACCCTTTAATGATTAATTTTATGAGTTAACTTGATTAACTGAGGGATGCCCAGATAGCTGTAACACATTGTTTCTGGGTATGTCTGTGAAGGTGTTTCCAGAAGACGTTAGCATTTGAATGGGTAGACAGAGTAAAGATCACCCTCACTAATGTGGGTGGGCACCATACAATCTATTAAGGCCCTGAAAAGAACAAAAAGGTGAAGGAAAGGCTGATTTTCTCTCTCTTTTTGTGCCTGGACATCTATTTTCTCCTTGGTAACTGGTGTTCCTAGTTCTCAGGTCTTCAGACTTTATACAGAACTTGAACTATCAGCCCCTCAGACCTCTTTTTCTATACCCAGTTCTCAGGCCTTAGGACTTGAACTGACTTACACCACTGGATTTCCTGGTTCTTAGGTTGCAAACAGTAGATTGTGGGATTTATTGGCCTCCGTAACTACTTGAGCCAATTTCTATAATAAGTCTATGTATGTATGTATGTATGTATGTATGTATGTATGTAACTATCTATCAACCTGTATCACCTGTCTCCTATCGGTTCTGTTTCTCTGGAGAACCCTGACTAATACAGATTTTGGTACCAAGAGTGGTTCTAGAGGAACAGCATTTTAAGAATGAGATTTCTAAATTGGTTCTGAGGTTTCTGGAATTGGCTCCCTAAGGTGATTAGATTTAAAGATGCTAATTGCAGGAGTAAAGAGAATACTGATAGTCCATGGCACAAACTGTTTATGGAGATACATAAAATATGTGCATTAGATGATCCTATTCAACCACTTATAAGAAGCAAAGAGCTAAGTGACTCTGTACATAACACTTTCAAACATTTTTGGAAAACTAAGGAATATAACAACATTGATTGGTTGCTCCTGATTTCACTGGACAAAGTGATGGAAGAAAAGGAAGGGCTCAGGGGTTTCAACTCCTAGCTTAAGCACTGCATAAATGACTCGAGAGCTTCTTAGTACACCATGAAGGAAGGACTACTCTCCCGTAGCCACAGGGCTAAAATTGTTGAAAATCAAATGCAGAATCTCATCCTGTAATTAGCTGGATTATAGTAATGATTGAACTCCCATGCTTGCAAGATGTCTACTGTTAAAGTGATGGTAGCATTGTTTGAGAAAGAGTGGAGTCCTGTAAACTGAGTTGGGTAGATTGTGGGATTGGGTACATATGGGAAGATCCTGATGAAGTGAGAGACATTGAGACCCTAAATTCTGATGAGCCTTTTTTGTCAGTGGAGACATCTCCCCACCTCCAGCAGAATTGTCCTCCACAGCTCCAGCAAAAGTGGCCTCCCCGCTCACAGAAGAAATGGGAATTAACCCTACATTGCCTGAGAAAATAAAAATGGTCTTCCCTTAATCATGTATATACTACTTCCTTTGGATGATGGAATGTGCTGGGCATGTCCAACTTTACGGTTTGGTGGGTCAGAGAACACCAGTTCATGATGGGCAGCTCAAGACACATGGGAACCTTGTGGCCCATTATCAAGAGTTCAGTTTCTACTAAGACCTAATGGTAAGCCAAGAGTTGTTTCTCAAAAGCAGAGTAGTTATCTGTGGATGATGAAAGGGCTTCAGTCCAAAATCTTAAAGGTGACAACTGTGATTCACGTATAAGAGCCTGCCAAAGGCTTCAAACTGCACCCCTCTTTGCCACTGACACATTAAGTACCATTGGATATGCTGGATCATATGGCAGAGCAGCTTGCACCGCAGCCTGGATCTGTTGCAGAGCCTTCTCTTACTTTGGACCCCGCTAAAAACTAGCACCTTTTTGGGTTACTTGGCATAGGGGCCAATGTAACAAACTCAAATGAATATGCTGCTACCAAAATCCAGAGAGGCCCAATAGGTGCTGTGCCTCTTTCTTGTTGGTAGGAGGGGCCAAATGTAACAAGGGATATCTGAGATTCCCAACACCAACATACAGCTAGAAATTTCATTGACATAGAAGGTCCCTGAATTTTTTTTAGCAGAGTTCTTCCAAAACTGTGTACTGTATTTGTCTTCATGATGAAAATGTTTGACATGATTTGAGTCTTTCTCCATGATGCAAAGCCATTGCTGTGAACATTACTTACTGTGCTATGTTTTAACAGGTGCTACTTTATTACTCTAGAGCCCTAGAGAGCCCTAATAGCACTGTAGCTATTACGTAAAATTGGTCCCTTTAAGAGTGCAAATTGGTACTTCTTTTTTTTTCTATTTACTTCTTTACACTCTTGCTTTTAGTGTATTTTCTGTTTTTAGTATTATGACAAGGGAAGTTGACTGTCTTAATTTATTTCATGTTAGACCCATTTATCTCTTTAGAATAAAGTGCACGGACTTTGTGACAAACATTTTCTTGGTTGCCCAGTGTTATTGCTTGTTTGTTTTGCTCTGCTTTTCCTTCTTTTTGTTCTTACTTATTTCAGCTAAAGAAGTGAGCAGGACTATCCTTATGCAATAGATTTGGCAGGGTCACTGTATGCGTTACAGAATTTACAGAATATTGAAAAGTCTCCCATTCTTCACCAATGTGGATTCTTCAATAGTTTCTTTACACACCTATTGAAAGGCTAGGGATTATAACATTAAAATATTGTTTTAACACTTTCAGGTTTAATATACCAAGAATATTGTATCACAGGTAGCAAATTTTGAAAATTCAGATGACAAAGAATTAAGCATCTTAGATAGGTGTCTCTAAATCAAATATATTACATTTACTTTTTACTTTTGTTCATGTTGTCCGGTCAGTTTTTAAGATGGGAGAAATGATTACTGGGTACTTATACGAAGGCATGTTGAGCATTATCTAAAGGACCCTGCTGAGGTTATGCGACTCTCTAAGGATGTATGTCTTTTATTGTCTTTAACTATATTGCAACACTGTGGAGATAGTTTGTGGAGAGATGACGGTGATGTAAATACTTCCTGTTCTTAAAAAAGCAAATGGTTTTGTGTGATGCCAATGAAATTGACATCCAGCCTACTGAAGACATCAGCTTGTGTCTATTGGCAAATTTACTTCAGCATTCTTTAATGTCCATATATGTACCTATTTTTATGTAAAGAAAAAATATTTCTTACATAAGATGCAAAAAAAATTGTCTTTTACATCTTATGGATTCCTTAAATAATGAATGGGAAAAATGAGTTAAGTAAAATATTCGACATGTATCTATTTTACACTTTACAACAGTCACAATTTAGCCTTTTAAAAATTATTCTTCAGCAACTTTACTTCAACCATCTGAAGTAGTCTCTTTGCTCTAGTTCTTCAGTTTTATCCTTTAGCACAGGGCTTAATGAAGATCCTTTTAACGAATTTTTTTCTGACCAAAATACCAAGTTATTATGGTGATTAGTATTAGGAAAAGTTACCTATTACAAAACTTTTACAGAGCTATGTAAACCCTTTATTGTGAGATGAAGTGAATGAAACCGTGACTGTTTCATCTTTGTACTTGAGTATCTAGGAGAGTACTTGGTACATGTTAAGAAGTGATTCTGTAAATCACTGTGACCTATGGGCACCCATACTGAACAAGCTGGCTGTAGGAACCATGGAGGACAAGCCCAGAAACCTACCTCTGCTCCTGTTCCTGGCTCTGCTCCCATGCTTGTTTCCCGAGCCTGCAGCTGGGCCTCACTGCTGCGCAGGATCACAACCTATGTGTTGGGAACTCAGCAGTTTACAACTGCCAGGAACCAGGTGGCGGAATCTCAGTTGGAGATTTAGCAACTCCATGAGTCACCCTGTCTCTGGCCCCCTGCCAATGTTGACATGGCTGAGCTCTCTGGGAAGGGTATACTGGGATCTCGGTGTCACTGAGGCAGAGATGGAATCTGACAGACACAGCTGCCTCCTCACACCCTACACAGGCCTCTCCACCTGGACGGCTGCTCTTGGCTTGGAGAATATCTCCAGTTGACTGTAGCTGGCCAACAACACTCATGGTGCATCCCAGGCAAACAGGGCAGGGCAAGTCTATAAAGATACCTCATTAACATCTGTGGTGAGATATGGGGATTCTGTCAGCCACTGCTCATGTTTTACTGATTATTTTGGTCACTAAGCAGACCCTCTCTTGTATTTTTAAACAAATGACTCATAGCATCATCTGAGTTTTACAAATCAATCCATTCTGCATTCATGGACCGTAAGGTCACTCACGTTCAAAGTAAGTGTTTAATACTTATTTTTGGAAAGTGCCTTTTTTGTTTAGGAATTTTGGAGCTGAGTGAGAAAAAGTCTCAGATGAAAGGTATTGATGAAAAAAACCTTAAGGACATTTATATTTTAGAGAGTTCATTTAAGCATTCAGCAATTCATGAATTTGGGCAGCTCCAGACCACAAGTGGAGGGGAAAGAGGGGAAACTTAGAAGTGCTTGCAGAAACAAGACAAAGAAAACAATTTTGATTGGTTAGAGTGGAAAGTCCCCAGTTAGGGGTTAGTTGATGATTTCTGATTGGTACAGTTTTTGGTTTTTTTCTTTTTTTTTTTTTAATTTCAGGATATTATGGGGGTACAAACATTTTGGTTACATGTTATGACTTTGCCACATCCAAACCATGATTTGAGGCGTGCCCTTTCCCCTCTTACAACGCTTACTGCGTCCGTTAGTTGTGAGTTTACCCAACCCCAAGTCCCCAACCCCCAAAGAATATTACTGCTGCGTGAGCACCTTAGTGTTGATCAGTCAGTGCCAATTTGATGGTGAGTACATGTGGTGCCTATTCTTCCATTCTTGTGATACCTCACTTCAGATAATGGGCTCAAGCTCTATCCAGGAAAACAGAGGTGCTAGATCACCGTCGTTTTTTATGGGCTTTGGTTTTTTCACCTAGGAATTTAAAGTTCAGAGCCAGTCCAGTATAATGCTTCCCCAATTAGAGTTTTTTTGTTTTTTTGTTTTAAAAAAAACAGTATGTTTAAATAAAAAAAGACTAGAAAATGACATACTCCAGGGAGAGGTATATAATGAGTTTTTGCAGTGAAAATCCTGTCAGATGAATTTCACAGACATCTATTACATGTTGTCTCCTAAATATCCACAGGGAGGTGTGCATGGTTACATGGAAAGGCACATTGTGGAACAAATGTTGACTGTGAAAATTCAGACACATTGAATATGCTGGGAAGGAATAATTCTTGCTTCTAAATTATTACTGTTTCCACATAATTTATATAAGGCTTTTCAGGATACTTAGCTTAGTTGTTTGGAGCATGATACTAGCTAAGTTTATTGTTGTATGTGTCTGTGTGTATAATAGGTTAAAACTGTATGTTCCCAAAAGATTATACGTTAATGTCCTCCTAACTCATATGGAAAATGCTTTGTCTTAGTCTGTTCAGGCTGCTATAACAAAGTACCATAAACTAGGTGGCTTAAATAGTAGAAATTTATTTCTCATAGTTCAAGAGGATGAGAAGTCCAAGATCAAGGTGCCAGCGCATTTGGTGTCTAGCGAGTCTCACTTCCTGGTTCATAGATGCTGTCTGTTCATTGTAATCTCACATGGCAGAATAAGCAAAAGTCTCTTTAGGGCTTCTTTTATAAGGGAATAAATGTCATTTATAAGGCTCTGTCTTCATGACCTAATTATCTCCCAAAGACCCCACATTTTAATACCGTAAGATTGAGGGTTAGGGTTTCAACATATAAATTTGGGGGGGACACAAACATTTAGACCATAGCAGGCTTGTTATTTGCAAAGTATGGGTGGTTCAGAGATTCCCATCGTTGTTGTCATCTTCATGTTCAAAGCACTAAACCTTATGGCAAAATTATAATTCTGCCCACCATGAAATATTTATTCTTGTTTACGTGAAAGAAACTCCAGAATATTTGTGTTCATTTAGAATGAAATGGAAAAAACCTGCATGAACTTAGGATCCATTTTTCAGCTCTGTATTCACACAAGATGGGCCAAAGGAGCTCACAGCCTTTAGGAAATAAGATAACACGATAGATGAAAAGCAAGCCAACAAATGTGCTGTGAAATGGCATATGTGGAAATTGAACAGGGAGATCTAGAAAGTAATTTCCTAAATACACTTTTATCAGACTTAGCATTTCATATAGATTTCACCTTTTCTTTTTCTTGTGGGTGGGGGGGGGGGGAATTAAGCAAAATTGAAAGAGCAAGATTTATTCTAACTATTTTTGAGATTTCACTTGGAAAAGCAAAACAAACAAAAAATCTTGACTTTTCAAAAGTGGGATTAATTTTGAGTATGTTGGAGTGGGCAAGAATTTGTGTTATTAATATTGGCCTGGCAACCCTGCTTGACATATGTACCTAAGGAGTGAACAGTATCACCTTTCAATAGCCTCGAAAGAAGAACCAGATCTCGTGAGGGAGAAAGAGACTATATCAGACTTAAAATGTGTTCTGCCATGTTTATTTGAATTCACTGCAACTACTGAGCTTCAGACAAATGGACAAGTGGACAATTAGAAATCCAAAAGCAAACTGAAGTTACTTCAAAGGAGTATCCAGCACGAGAGTACAAAGTAGGAAAATTAGTATTTATTGAGGAACTTCTGTAAGCTAGAAACAATGCTAGTTGCTTTATATTCAAATGATATTTAATAGTCACAATAATGCCATAAGGAATGTGTCATAATTTCTATTTGAGATGAAGAAATAGAGACTCAGATATTGTAAATGATTTCTCTGAAATCACAGAGACAACCATGAATGGCCTTTAGCATACCATGACATCATGCCAGAGGAATACAAATAGACCCCAATAAATATGAGTTGTTTTAATGCCTCAGAATCATAGATGGCAATTTACTGTCATGTTAGTAAGATAATCAGTAGGGATTTTTTTTTGTATGCTTCAAGTTTTCCTATGTCTACTGGTAAATAATATTCTTCCTACTTCAGAAACCACAAAGTATTCTCGACTGCTCCTTGGGGTCTAAGTAAGTTTTAGTTGAGCACATTTGTTTTGATCTTTCCAGGATTAATACAAATTACTCATCCTGAAAGATCAATAATTATTGGCTTTTTTGAGTCCCCCAGGTCTGTGTTTTATGATGAGCTGATTTGATGTGTTCATGCAGCACAATGAACATGATGTGAAATGGCATTGGGGACTCATGAGTGATGGCCAGAAAACTAGCCAATTATGGAAAGATTTTTTTTTTCCTCAGGAAGTCAGAAAAGAGATGTCACCTTACATGCCAGAAGAAAACATCATGCTTATTTGAAAGGAAGTCACCCTAACAAAGCATTATTGAGCGATAAATGCCAGCCCGAAGCCTCATACAGAAATCTGGTATAATGTTTCTTTTCCTTTGAGTCTTGGGGAAAAAGACCTAAATAAACCCTCAAAAATTATAGTGGTGATATAATTATGATACCCATAAACTCTCCTGTTCTTATGTTTTAGTAGTATCAACAAATACTTCTGGAAGCAACCACCCCACTTCATAAACAAAGGGCTTCTTTCCAGTCGCTTAGTTTGCAAAGTATGTATTTCTCCTGAAGCAATTCTCCTTGTTCTTTCCCCTTCCTTCTCCAGGCTGCATCCACACCATGGCTCACTCCTTTAAAACTGTCACTGAAAATCTATACTCAGATTCAAAGGCAGTGTGTTTTTTATACATACATAACATTCAAAGGATCAGTATAATATAAATATTTTCATAACTCTATTAATATCTCTGGCTTTTCTCATTCAACCTATTATAAAAGAGAAAAATAGCAAGTTTATTTTTCATCCTTGACTAGTTTTCTTCTTGCAACTTACCCACACTTTCATTCACCGAAAATGTAATTACCAAGTACCACCTGTGTGCTACTCGCTGTTCTAAGTTCCTGGCAGCCCAAACAAGATGGAGCCCTGCATGACAGGGTCTCACACTCCAGTTAGGGAGACAAATACCCAAATAGACAATTATTAAGATGTGTAGGTACATCAAAAACCAAGGGCTAGTACCACGACTATAGTTTTTCTAGAGGCAGTGACATAATAAATTTTGATGAAATGAACATTTAAGTTATTACTTGGAAATAAATTCCTACCCATAGGGGCTTCCAAGATGAGTTGTTCCCAAATCGTTTGTGGTGTGGTGAAAGGCCAATCTTTTGGTTTGTTTGTCTTTTTTGTTTTGCTTGTCCAATCCATTGTGGGATTCCACTTTCACAAAATACAATGAAAATGTCACAAAAATATCAACTTAAGATGAATACTTATCTCATTCAGATCTGTAACCAATGGTTTCCTGACTAGTATGAGCCCCCAGACCCAAATTTGTGTGCCATTAACTTAGTTTGTCAGATTTAGGAGCATAAATTGCAGTATTTGGCCTTATTTCAGTGGTATCCAGAGGACAAAGTGGAGAATTTCCAGGGCTACTCCCTTCTTTCCTAGAAATAATATTATCTAACAATTCCATAGCTCTTGTTGTGAAGCATGCACTCTTCATAACAAGCTCTGAGGTAGAAATATTGTTGTTTCCATTTCAAAGATAAAGATACTGAAATCATATAGCTGGGAAATGTCAGAAGTGGGATACAAACCCAGAAAGTCCAGTTTTGACCACTAAGCTATGCCACAGGGTGAGGGGATGGCCCCGTTATTTGGAGGCAGGTTTCTTCTCTTTAAATGAACAGCCTAATTCTCCATTTCTGATTTCTATAGCATATATTCATTCCCATGAAAATGTGAGTGGTGTGCTTTTAAAGTGAAAAAGATTGACATTATAATAGTGAATAGCTTTCTAAAATGAAAGATTTGCTCTTAAAGTATGTTGAGAAACTGAAATCATTAAAATAATATGCAATTTTCTTCTCCGTGTGTGTGTGTATGTGTGTGTGTGTGTGTGTGTGTGTGTGTGTACCGTGAGAGTATAATACTCACTTGAACACTAGAGAAGAGATGTTTCTTGCCCTCTGTCATAGTTTTATGTGTCGACTTAGTTGGGCTATCGTACCCAATTATTTAATCAACACTAATCTAGGTGTTGCTGTGAACAGGTATTCTGTAGATGTGGTTAACTTTAACCAAGTTGACCCTCAATAAGGTGGGTGCAACTCATTCTACCAGTTAAAAGGCCTTAAGATAAGACTGAGGTTTCCCTGAAGAAGACGAAATTCTGCCCTGAGACTGCAACATCAACTCCTGCCTGAAAGTTTCCAGCCTGCGGGCCTGCCCTACAGATTTTGGACTTGCCAGCCCCCAAAAACACATAAGCCAATTCCTTGAAATAAATCTATTTTTATTTATATTTATATATTTATTTGTAAATATTACACACACACACACAGACACACACATGCACAGTACTGGTTCTGTTTTGCCGAAGAACCCTAAGTAATACACCCTTCCACCCGGTTCTAACTCAAATTATTTAACGTTCCTGAAACGCTATTAAGATATATGTTAAGAAGTCTGCCTTGTATATCTGTTAGAAAATTCATCTTGAAGCTTTCTATATTGTGTATACATACATATTTTTAAAATTCTATTTTTAATACAAAACCTTCTTCTCATGTTTGGGGAAAAATAGGATATATTATAGGTTTGGAACTCAATTCTACATTTCAACCTATGTTGACAGCTTTAAAATATTAAACTTGTACCTGTTTATTAATATTTTCATTTAGAAAGTAAATAGAACCAATATGTCTCTTATCACTAAATTATGAAGTAGGATTAGTTTTTCTTAGTTTGGTAACTTAATTTTTTTCCCCTCTGTGTAGCTGGAGTAAAACTTATCAACTTTCTGCCTTAGGTGAATATATATTTTTTAAATACTCAATATATTGAGAAAAAACTTATAAATAGAAAACAGCACTATTCTGATTCAGATATTTATTAATCCCTTTAAAAAATTTCGTTCGCACAAAAAGGTGAATGCAAATATAGTTAATTATTTTAGAACTGTTGTAATTAACAATTTGTTAAATAATTAAAATTACAAACCTCCATTATTTGTACAGTAAATTTTTATTAAACTTTAGGTTTTATACTTTTTTAAAAGTTCATGGAAAGTGAACTGTAAAAACCATACCATCTTCCTTATCTTAATTTAAAAAGCCAGCTGCCTGTGCCCAGAGAATAGTCTTGGTGTATACACTTTTGAAGTTATCATGTTTCCTCTGGAAATATTTAGTTTTAGTTATCTTCTAAGGTGGGAAGCTATTTATAGATTATTGAAAGTACTTTTAACAGGGAGCTTTTAGTAAGATATAGATTAATTCCAACAGTTAAAAAGAAGCCAATTTATCAATCTTATGCAATATATTCCCTATTTCAAAACTCTTGCACTGATTTTCTATGCCCCATCCCCTTTGTTTCATCTTTTGGATTGTTTCATTGAAGTCAGTGGAGCAGAAAAATTAATCTTATCCAAATGAAGTTCCAGAGTGTATGTGGCTATACCAGACATCTGGTGTGTTAACTATCAGCAGATCAGCCACACAGTAGCTGATGACAACAGACAGGACTCTAAAATGAGAGCATCGACCTCAGGTCTTATTTATAATGCAAGAGTCAGTGATGAAACACACATGCTGCCTTGAAAAGGCGCAGCCTTGGGCAGCTGTGAAATGGCATCAGATGTTATAGAGCAGCCCTTCCCAAACGCTTATCCATAGAAACATGTGCATTGTTTCCCAGACTGAAGGATAGAGGCACACTAAAAGATAAACCTCTAATGGAAAGGATTTAGTACTGGGTCCAAGAAAAGAAATGTACATATATCCATTAATAAATACCATTAGATAAAAAAATTTCTGTTTCAGATCATATGGACAATTCAAAAGTTTTATGTTTTTAACATTTTAAAATTATTTCCTTCTTTTATTTTTAAAAATCAACTGAAAGGTCTCCCGGGGCTTTTGCTCTTCTGAGTTCATTTTGGGAAGTCCCACTGGAGGAATAGAAGAAGCAAACTGAAAGTCCAGTTCCACGTATCTTTTTATTACCGCTGACTCCAGACTTCTTCAGATAGTAGCAGATAAAGTTCAAAACAGTAATTTCCCCCAGCAAATGGGAATTGGAAGTATAGAGAGTTAATAGGGCTTTTTCATGTCAACCCAACTCTGTGATCTAATTACAGATTTTGGGAAATATGCCAACTATAGCAGCTAATTAGAGTTATTCATTGGAAATTATTTGTAGCCAACCTTTAATCTCTTATAGCAAAGTGCACTGACAATATTGGCAGCCTAAACACTGGCAGCCGGAATGTTGGAAAGGTTTTTAGGAAAAGCAAGAAAAAACGGTTGAGTTTAGATTTTGCAGTTTGCTTGGTTGAAAAATTTCTCAGACTGCAGCGTACTGGTTTTGGCTAAATTTAGTGGCAGTTCAAGATTTTCACTCAAATACTGGAGCCTTTTTTTGAGACAAGGCTGTAATAGGAGTGTCTTTCTCCCACATATCTCCACACTGAAGAATAATTCTGAAGCATACTGGTATTTGCTTTGCTAGTTAGGATTTCATTTGATTTATTACATTTAGATTGCTTTAGGATTAAGCTAAAATCTCTCCTTTTGTTACCACAATTATACCCATTTGGGGTTTCATCCTATTTTACCAAAGGACATCTGACCCTAATGTAAATTTCATGAAGTCAGGAAGTTTTCCTCTGGTTGGTTCACTGCTGTAGGCCCAGAGCCCACTATAGGATCTGATACATAATTAGGTTCTGACTATATATTCATTAAGTGAATGATTGAATGAATGAATGAGATTTCTTCTCAAGTGAAGGAGAGGATGCCACTGTACTGAGATCATCTGGTAAGCCTAAATACTTGGTTTCAAAGAAGTTCACCCTACCCATGCCAGGAACATTTGGATCTCAACCACACCCTGTGTTCCATTCCTTCCTCCTTCTTGCTCTTACTTCTGCTACTTTAATAAAAAATATTTATTTGAACTTTTTACAAGTGAGAAAGTTTGGCAGAGCTTAATGAATGACTTTTCATATCTTATTGACCATAGGGCAAGAAAACTCAATTTTCCCTACAATACACTGCCTTACACCAAGATTTTTTAAAATAAAAAGCAATTTTAAATCATGCAGAAAGAAAGTTGCATCCAAAAGAAGCCCTTAAAAAAACAGTAATAATAAAAACATAAAGAACAACTTATAGAGTCAGCAAATTTTGTCTTCAGTGCTCTATGCCTCAATTTTTTCTTCTTGTTTTGTCATACTTTGCCTAAAGGTACTTATTTCCACAACTTCACGTCACCTTCTTCCCCCAGAAAAGGATTTTATAACTCATTCATCTTGAATTATAAATGAAACTTCATCTATGGGTATCCAGTGGTATTACAATCTTAATCAAAGGAATTGATTTCTAATTGGGTAAAAGTATTTTGGTGATAAGAGCCTGACTCAGAAGCCCTGAAATCATATTGTTCATTCCCTATAACATCAGTGAGTTTTAGTTAGCAATAGAGCTCGTGATCTAGCAGAAGAAGCAAATTGGTAAAACTAAATTCTAAATCTATGATTAGTTTTAATAACATAAGTATGTATAATGTGACTATTTAAAAGGTGGATGATCAGTTTGCCTGAGCATTCTGGAAAAATAATTATTTCATGAATCAACTTTTTTATTGTTGGATAGCTTTAATAATTAAAAGAATATGTATCCTCTTGTTGAACTGAAGATTGTTTTCATGTTCTTTATACATTAGACAAGTACTGGCCCTTGGAGTAGAAAGAAACAATTTTTCAGATGTTTTAGCTGAGTAGTTTTTTGTTGTTGTTTTTTTCTTTAAAGATTGCTTATTTTCCTCAACACTTAAACAAGCCAATTCCTTTCTATTAGAAGCCATGGACCTCCCAGCATCTATTCTAACTTAGCAAGGATTTAATCTAACGTGGTAGCTGCTGGTGAGAGGCAATGAATTTGCCTCTAATAATTAGTGAACGATCACTAACTTGGTGGGTCCTCTGCCTGACTTCATCAGAGGTAAGGTGGAACATCAGATTAAGGGCTGAAGATGCATAATTTCAAACACAATACTCGTTTTAGGATAAAGACCCAGGTCATTGTCTGCTTGCAGCCTACAGCACTCTATCCCTGCAATGGGTTGGGATTTCTGAAAGGGAGAGGGGCATAGCACCAAGCAGGCTGCTAAATTGTTTTAATCCTAAAATTCTCCTGGAAAGGACACTGTAAATGTCAAACATAGCAGTACTTTAATGACCCAGAGATTCCCCAGAAATGAAATATAGATAAGAAATAAGTGATCAGTAGAGATTTAAAACAAGATAATACAGAATGTTAGTAAGGGGCTGCAAGTTTACATCTCTTGGTGGATGCAGCCTTCTGGGAGGTGATTTGGCAAAGTATTAAAAATCTGAAAATGTGCATGTACTTTGATCCAGCAATATCTAGAGTACAGTTGGAGATGTATGCAAACATTTCCCTCAGAAGTATGATTATAGCAACATAAGTTACAATAGCAAAAGACTGGCAATATTTGACCATAAAATTGCTTAAATTAAATTAGTTTGCTTATCCACATGAGTGAGTACCACAGAGTCATTAAAAATCATAATATAGAATAACTAATGACATAGAGAATAATCTTATCATTAAATATTAACGGTAAAAAGCAGGTCACAAAAATTGTGTACTCTGACATGATTCAAAGTATGTAAAGTATTATATATGTGTCTGTGTGTACGTGGGGGAAACACTCATTGCACATACATCAAAATGTAAAATACCTGATCCCTAACTATAGGAATAAGAGAGCAATTTTTGACTTTTTTCTCTGTGCTTTTCTTGAGATTCCTTATTTTCTATTAAAATGAGACATAAGAGTTGCTATTAACTGTGTTTGAACTACAAATGACCATTTCATAAGGTTCAAGCTCATTTAATGGATACAATTTTTTGTAACAAAAAATAACATTGGTTTGTAAAAGAAATGATCTTCCCATGACACAGACTGAGATATTGATCTCCTAACAGCTGTAGTGTAGGTTGCAGTCCAGGTAGCCGAGAACAAGTAGAGCTTCTGTTTTCCAGCAGCTTTTCTGTTTATCTCAGTGCACATGCAGAAAGACAATCATTTTCCAGAAGTGTTGTGAACTAAAAACATTTGGTAAACATTGGTTGATCAAGAAGACATTTTCATACCCTTTTTAGGAGGGGAGGGTGGTGTGAGAAAAGCAAGGTTTTAGTATTGTCTCTGGAAATTTATGCATTCCCTTTATCAAAAAAAACCAACCAAACAAACAAAAACATGACAACCAAAAAGGTATTGTTTTACCCTCTCCTCAACAGAATTTTCTAGCTACTATCTTTAAAAAGAAAGCTGGACTCATTCAATGAGTTTGAAATATAAAACTCTCTTTCCAAACATCCACCCACCCATCTAACCTCATTCACACCCATTTGCAGTCTCTCACTTCACCAGTCATCACTGCAATCCTAACTACAGGGTGTTTGAGCCAAGCTGTGGGACTGTGGCATTTAGATTTGCAAGGCTCTAGGATTGGTGTCACAGGGTAATCATAACATCGCTGAAGCCCTGAATTGGATCATATGACTCCTTAAGACTTCAAGGAGGGAACATACCACCTATCAAATGGCATGGCTCAAAAAGGGCATACCTTACTAGGCTAATTTGTTTTTCCTTTATTGGGTGACTAGTGCAGCTGTTAGGTTTTGAGCAATCAGCTAAACTTAGAATTGTGGTCAATAGGCAGACATACTCTGCTTAGCTTTCGGCTGTGTGTCCAGATTCACATTGGGATAAATTGACTAAGCTTTAACTACACATGGAATTGGACAACTGTCCACAGATATTTAGAACAGAGTTGGAAGCATCTTGAGGTTTTCTACTCTAACTGCCCACCCAGTGAAAAAAAATCTCCACTAAAGCATACTTGATGGATGGTGTCAGTCTTTGCCTGAATGGACAGAAAGTTCACTACTCCATGAGTCAGCATTTTCCACTGTTGGCATTAGAAAAGTCTTCCATGTTCGGGAGCTGGTATCCGCCTTACTGTTGGGTTTCACGTGGTACTAGTGCTGCCATCTACAGCAGAAAATGTTACTTCCCCTTTCCTGTGATAGAGTTTCAAATACTTGAAGGCAAACAACACCGTGGTTAAATCTTAATTAATAAATAACAGAAATGAGAAGACCTGAAAAACAAAGAATAAATGCTGGCACAAACATGCCCACATTAATTGTAAGCAAAGGCTATGTTTGCTTTTTTTTAAATAAACTTCACTTTTCTAGAACAGTTTTAGATTTACAGAAAAATTGAGAAGATAGTACAGAGTGTTCCCATATACCTCCATTTATTACACACACAATTTCCTCTATTATTAATATCTTAACATTAGAACATTACATTTGTTACAATTAATCAACCAATATTAATTAATACATGATTATTAACTGAAGTCTATACTTTATTCCATTTCCTTAATTTTTACCTTTTGCTCTTCCAGGATCCCACCCAGAATTAAACATTACGTTTGATTGCCATGTCTCCTTATGTTCCTCTTTGGCTGAAGAATTTTTGACTTTCTTTGATTTTGATATCCTTGACAGTTTCCAGGAGTACTGCTCAGGTATTTTGTGGAATGTCACTCTATGGGAACTTTTCTGATATTTTCATTGTGATTAAGAATGGGTTATAAGTTTTTGGGAAAAAGGTCACAGAGGTAAAATGCCATTTTCATCACATCATGTCAAGGGTACATACTATCAACACGACATCGACTCCTGGCTGAAACGGTGTTCGCAAGGATTCTCCACTGTAAAGTTCCTCACTCCCCCCGCCCCCCCCCCCAATACTGCACTCTTTGTAACAAAGTCACTACATGCAGCTCATTCTTAAGGAGTGGGAAGTTATGTTTCCCCTCTTTTAGGGTGCAGTATCTACATAATTTATTTGGAATTCTTCTTCATGGGAGATTTGTCTGTTCACTATTCAATCATGTATTTATATCAATATAGATCACAAATACTTATTTTATATTTGGGGTCATAATTCAATACTACTTTGTTAATATTGTTGCTCAAGTTGTTCTATTTTTGGCCATGGTAAACTCTTTCCATTGGCATTTGTGTCCCTTTGCCATACCACAGCCCCCCATCAATATAGGTTATAGGGTTTTTGCTGTTTGATTTGTTTTTGCTGTGTTATTGTTGTTATTGCTATTTGAACGCCTTCTTACTTTTTTGGACTATGAAATGCTCCAGACTTATCCATATATTTCCTCCTCCAATCCTACAATCAGTCATTTCAGACATTTCTCTAAGGAACCTGTGTTCTTGTTTCTTATTGGATAATAGCATTAGAAATCAAGATCTAGGTGCTAGGTGTGCTTATTTCTACTCTCAGCTAGAAATTTATTTAGGCCCTCTCAACTGACAGAACAGAGAAGTACATGCGAGTTTTCTAACCCATGTATATACACATATCTACAAACATGTTTGTATGTAACAATATGTATCTATATTAAGCCAAACTTGAGTTCTTACTGATGTCTCCAACTCTAATGCATGCCTGTGTGGATTGTTTTAGCCTCCTGCCACTGCCCATCTGTAAACTGCCACTTCAACAGTGAGAAATGCAGCTCCACCATCTGTCATCCATTTACTTAAATGTTCAGTTCCAGATACATGGATAACAGGATCAGAATTGTTAACCTATACTCCTATGAGAAACAACTTTATAACGTGCGTGTACAGTTTTGCCTTTTGATTTGCAGATATGTTTCCATTGAACAAACAAGATTTTTAAAGCATAGTTTATGTTTTTTTTAACTGCCCTTATCTGGCATTCAGCAGTGATAGATTGCCGTGGTTGTTTGTACATTACTTGCTGGCTAGAATTTAAAGTTCGAAGAAGCTCTCCTGCTGATTTATTTATTTATGAACTCAACATTGTCCTTTATAGGGAAGGAAATATGACACTAAGTACATGTCAGCCAAGTTAAGGTAGTAAATTAAGCAAATTGGCAATATTAATGAGATCATCAGTAAGTATCTACCCACCATGCCAGGTAGATATCAATGACAATGGGACAGAAAGGTGGAGAAGAAGTTGGGAAATAAGAGGCCCCACACAAAGGGTATCAGAGATGTCATAATCCTCTAAGGAGATTCTCCATGAAAGGTTTCTCATTGTTTCAGACACCAGTTCTCAGATGGGTGAGTACATCCTTCTTTCCAGCCAATGGAACCAATTGTTCAAGAGAACATAAGACACCTACAGTTTAGAAGCCATTTTTTGGTAAAACCTTCATAAAAGTAGGCGACAAACAAGCCCATGTCTTCCAGACTGTATGCGTGTGACAAAGCCTATGTGGAATTCCCTCCATCGTCATACTACAAGTGCTTCCGCATTATCCTAACAGCTATACCTTAAAACGGAAGGACAAATTGTAGGGGAATAAATGACTCACTATTGGTCTAGAGATCTGGATCCTTGTTCTGATTCTGCCATTTAGCATTAATATCTGTGTGGCTTTGGACCAGTCACTGAACTGAATTTGTTACCTTATCTGAAAACTAGATGGATCATTAAATAAGATTCAAGATCAGTCAAGCTTTGATGATTTGCAGTAGGTGATATCTGATGTCTGTCTTCATTTAAGGAAGAAATTTATTCATATCAAGAAATAACATCTTACACAATTCAATCCAATGAAATTCAGTTCAATGCTACGAATACTGATATTTTATTGAGTGCCAGGCATTGTGCTAGACACTGAGATAAACATTTTTTGAACACAAACAGGGTCATTGCCTTTGCAGAGCTTATAGTCTCATAGGAGAAACAATTAAATGTACACTTTACAATGAAATATGATAAAGGCCTTTTTTAAGTAAAGAAGAGGAACAATCAAATATTTTAAAAAGAGCCTCAAACTTTTAAAAACCTGTTCTCAGGAAAATGTGAAACATACTCTAATAAGAAAATGTCTGTGAATGGTTTAAAGATTATCTCAATGGAAGGAAGAAACTGTATACTTTATAGCTTTGGTTACTGGAAAGAGACCCCTAAATGGGCCCCAATGGGGAACTCAAGGCATTCTCAACCTCTTGACATCACTGTAGGTGGTATAGATGGTCACTTGCTCTGCCTACTTGGCATGTAGCTGGATCTATCGAGACTCTTCATGTATTATCTTTAGGTTGTCTTTTCAGTCTCAGAAATATAAGTATTTAGTATTATTGGAACAAAAAGTCCTTTCAGTCAACTTGTGACTTTGTGCATATGCCCGGTAAGGAGGACAGACTGTTCGAAGTGATAACAAATTCTTAATTTACTGAAATCTCTGCTTCAATCAGATCTGCTGCTGCATCCTACTGCCCAAGCTGATAGCTCCCTTATCTACAGCAACTCAGAAAATAAAAAGTGGTAAAGCTGAATTGCTGCCAGTCTTCTTCCAGTCAGGGCCTTCTATTTACAAGGTCTGGAAGGGCCAGCTCCCCGTCCAGAGCATCTTCAAACACGGCAATGGAGTAGAAGCTCAGCATAAGGACTTAAGGACCAGGTGTTAAAGTGAACAACAACAACAAAAGAGAAATATTGATTTTGACTTTGCAAAAGCCAGAAGCCATTTAAATATTAAACTCCATTAGCCAGGTCATAGTGAAAAGTGACTGTGGTATTTTTATGAGATAAAGAGAAAATGATAAATACTGTGCTCACTGTTGAATAGTGATTGCTACTTTAACTTGTTAAATTTCTTTTGAGTTTAGGCTTTCCTTTTATACCCGTCACAAGATTCTGAATTCACTTTCTTATTTTTAAATCAAGAAAAGACTTGAGTTTCTTCCTCTGGGGACTAAATAATAATACTAAGCTTCATATTCTGCCCATTTTTAGGGTGCAAGATTTACCTGCACTTTCTAAAATGCTTCTTCTTGACATATTTATTTGTTCTTTAATGACCATTGTCCATTTTTTGCCATGCTTACCAAGCACTTACAGTTTGGGCACATATTCAGTTTTTCTAAACATAGTTGATCTAAATTCAAGTGTCAACAGGGGCTGTTGACTACAGTGAAGTCCTGGTATTAGTAATTCCAGACTAAAATTGTAGGTTAATCTGCATATTCTTATCATTTCTTCCTCAGCAAGCCTTCTCTTTTCTGTCAGTTAAATAGCTAGGCAGGTGCTAAGCAATGTAAACAGCATCTGGGCTTGGCCATACTGGCTGGAGACATGATGGAGATGACTTAAGCTGTCCAGTTACATCCAGGGCTGATATCCCTCAGCCAACCAGTTCCCCAAAATTTCGGAGGATACTTTATGAATATAAGTATTATATTTATACATGCATATATGTATGTATGTAAGTAAATAAATAAATATATATATATATATATGGTTGTTCATGCATATACATATACACACACAATTTCTTGTCTTGAACTTGGCTTTTTTTTTTTTTTAAATACCAAGCCATATATTTTTAAGGTAGTCCTCATGAGTACACATAGTTCTGTCTCAGCCATTTTTAAAGTCATGTAAACATCCAATGCATGTATCACCATTATTTAGCCATATTACTATTAACAGACATTTAAATTACTGCTAATTTTTGTTATTAAAAATTATTCTTAGACAACTCATACAATGGACAAAATATTTGCACAATATCCATCTGACAAGGTATTAATAATGACAATACATAAGGAGCTCAAACAGCTCAATAGTAAAAATACCAAATGATCCAATTAAAATATGAGCCAGAGCTGTATAGACAGACATTTCTCAGTAGACGACCATGCGAATGGCCAAAAGATATATGATAAGATGCTCAACATCATTAATCATCAGAGAAATGTAAATCAAAACTACAATGGTATATCATCTCATCTCAGTTAAAATGGCTTTTATCAAAAGGACAGGCAGTAAGGTATGCTGGTGAGGATGTGGAAAAAGGGGAACCCTCATATACTATTGGTGGGAATGTAACTTACTACAGCCACTATAAAGAACAGTATAAAGGTTCCTCAGAAAACTAAAAATAGAATTGCCATATGATCCAGCAATTCCACTACTGGTATATATCCAAAAGAAAAGAAATCAATGTATTGAAAAGATATCTGCACTCCCATGTTTATTGCAGCACTATTTGCGATAGCCAAAATATGCAATCAACCCTGGTGTCCCCAACAGATGAATGGGTAATGAAAATGTGGTATAAATACGCAAAGAACTGTTACTCAGCCATAAAAAGAATGGAGTCCCGTCATTTGCAGCAACATGGGTGGATCTGGAGGTCACTATGTTGAGTGAAATAAACCAAGTAAGAATGACAAATATCCCATGTTCTCATTCATATATGGGGGCTAAAAAAGAAGCTCTCATAAAGAGAGAGTAGATTCATGGTTGCCAGAAGCCAGGAAGCATAGAGGGAAGAGGGCAGAGGAGAAGCTGGTTAATAGGTACAAAAACAGGGTTTGATAGAAGAAATAAGACCCAGTGTTAGATAGATCTGTAGGGTGATTATAGTTTACAACAATCTATTGTACATTTCAAAATAGCTAGAAGAGAATAATTTAAATATTTCTATCATAAAGAAAAAAACAAATATTTAAAGTGATGGCTTTCCCAAGTATACTGATTTGATCTTTACAAATTATATGAATGTCTTAAATTATTGCACGTACCTTGAAACTATGTACACCTACTATGCATCAATGAAAAACTGCCTCGATTAAAAAATTTTGCTTCAATGAACTTACCTTTATCTTTCATTTTTCTTATTCATGAGTTTATCAGTAGGATGGATTTGTAAAAGTGAAATTACTGAAGGAAAGAGTATGATACATTAAATTTTATTGTGCTAAGTTTGTTTCCATAGAGGTGTGAAAATTACACTCTCACCAGTAACGTAAGAGGGCTTCTTTCCTTAAGTTCTCGATAAAGTGCCATTGAACCTTTTTATCCATATTTATCTCATAGGTGAAAAATGGTATCTCAATGTGGTTTTAATTTGCATTTCATTGATGAGTGGGATTGAGAATATTTTCCTGTGTTTAGAAGTGATATTTTCTTTTCTGTGAACTCTAGTGATTCTTTGCTCATTCTTCTGAGTTGTTGGTATAATTTTACTTATTTGTATATGTTTGTTACATATTTAAAAATTAGCTGTTTTTTTCTATCACAAATTGCAAGTAATCTTCCTTGTTTTTGTTTGTCTCTGATTTTACATATGGGTTTTCTTTACAGAAAAAGCAGTTGAAGTATATAATTAAACTTATTATTTTTAAAATGATTTCTTATTGAGGACTATCAACTGAGACCTATAGCCCAAGAGAAATCTTTTAGAGAGGTTTTGTCAGACTGTTCTGGCATAATGTTTTAGTCCACTGTATATACATAGGTGGTGGGGGTTTGGTATCTATAAAATCACGTTAAAGATTGGGTGTAAGAGTACATCTGGTTATGAATTATAGAGGCATAATTACTAACACAGTCAGATGTTAACTTATATGTAGGAAAAGACAAGGACTAGGGGTCATTTGTCTTTTAAGGAATATAATAACTCAGGCAGAAGACATGGGGGTGAGGGCATGTGTTCTATCCCATCTTGTCTTTAAAGCATCCCTCCAGAGAGCTGTACATTTTCAGAGTCAGGGGCTTTGTGAAATTATGCGGCAAGCAGAAAAGAGTAAACATGGCTTCTTACATTTATTTCTTGTCTCATATGTTCTTCCTTTTGGTCATAAATTAACTGTCTGATTGCACTTACAAAACCAACACTGATTGTCCCACCTAGGTAGGAAGGTTCTTTCCCAGGAAGCTTGTTAGTCTTCAGTTGTAGTTCTAAGGAATGAGCATTGGGCAGCTGTGTGTATATTTGCCCATGTAGTGGATCATGACTAGTTTTTAATTAGTATAACCTGCTTTTTTTTGGCTTTGTCTCTGTTTGTACCCAATATAATATCTTAACAGGATTATAGATTATATAAAGCGGTATATACTTAATTGCATTAAAGCGAGTTATAGATTAGAAAAAATATAATTACTATTTAATAAAACTGGAATATATACATTTTTTCCTTTTTTTCTTTTTTTGAGATAGGGTCTTGCTCTGTTACTCAGGTTGGAGTGCAGTGGTGTGAACATAGCTCACTGCATTCCCAACTCCTGGGCTCCAGTGATCTTCCTACCTCACCTCCTGAGGAGCTGGGACTACAGGTGCTCACCTTCATGCCTGACCTATTTTTTTTTTTTTTAATTTTTTTGTATAGACAAGGTCTCCCATGTTGTCCAGGCTAGTCTCAAACTACTGGCCTCAAGCAATCCTCCTGCCTCAGCCTTCGGAAGTGCTAGGATTACAGGTATAAGCCACCACATCTGGCCTATATTAGTGTATTTTTAATATTAAAGCCCTATTTTTAGAAAGACTATTATAATTTTCAAAATTATTATCAATCTAATTATATATAACACATTAAAATCACTTTATCATGGCTTATATAGACAATTTAGGTTATGTTTGGACTTTCTGTTTTGTCTTCTTTTTATATTTAACCAGTCATTATACTTTAGCACAGAAATTTACCATATAAGATCTTTTTCATATAAAATAATTTTACAACCTTGTTTTAGTAAAAATATATCTTCATAGTTATAACTTTTTAATATGTATCTCTCTTATTGTTTTTTATCTTGTTTTATACATAACCATTAAATAGCCTCTGAATTAGAAAAAATATCCTTTGATAAAGAGCACTTTTTATATTTTTTATGTTTTTAAATTAAAATATCTTATTGTTTGGCACACTTCATATATACAATTATATATTAACCAGAATTTTCATTCTTAAAAATGTAGGAAGCAAGATATTGAATTGTCTGTCACATATTAGTATTTTATAGATGAGAACCAGTTTATCATTTTTAGAAACATGTTTTCTTATAATTTTTTCTTAATTGGAAACATTTGAGAAGTAGCTTTATTTAATTTAAGATAATTTTAAGATTTTAAATGATATGAAAAATTCATTTATAGACAATTATCTCACTTAAACTTACCTACTTTATTTGTTTTTAATAGTTTATCTAGATTACTTATAAGAGATGAGATATTAGACAAAACTAGTTTTCATTTTAAAGTATTTTTCCTGTTAACCATTTTTATAGTCTGTGTATATCAGGTTTTCACCTAAGTAAGAAACTTAAATATTGGGTATTTTGTCAATAATTTGGGATATGTAGTTGCTTTCATTAAACCAACAATTTTAAATAAGTTTTACTTATCAAAAACTTACATGAATAAAGATCATTTTATTTTGGCTGGATTTATAGTTTTATAATCTTTGTGCCAAACCCTGACACCTTAACACATTTAGCAGAGACAAATATAAAAAGTCTGATCATTAAACTCAGGCAAAAATATATGCTAATGATTTTGAAGATATTTAATTTTTATTTATTAATAATTTTAAATCCAGCTTATTTTTTAAAGATTTACTTAAGTCACATGAGCTTGGAACATTTTATGCTTACTAATTTATGAGCACTCATTTATTTATAAGTCAATTTAGTAGACACAACATGTAATATATATAAATGTATGTACATACATCTAAATACATATCCACACAGATAATGATTGTATAGGCTTTATTTTAGAATTTTAGTCATGAGATAGCAATACATCTTTACTGGTCTATAAAAGACAGTTGGATCTAATTATATTTTTGACAATATTGAGACTTGGTTACATGGTTACACTTTATTTGCCCCAAATGAATAATGTAATGAAGGCTGTGAACCATAATTTTGGGTAAAGCAGTTTTTATGGCAATTTAATTTTAAAAATCCTCTTTTATCTCTTTTTTCAGCTTTAAATGAATTTATATTTACATTTTTATTGTTTATATTTTGTTTAGAACTGGCCAAATTGCATAAGAACAACAAAATCTCTAAGTAGCCTTTAATTAGTAATATCATAAGTAGTGAGTTTTTTATCTCAACATCAATAGAAAAGTCATCAGATTTATTGGTAGGCAGAAAAAAAAATAGGGAGAGAATGTAGCAAACTCTACATGTTAACTCTATAGTTGTAGGTTGACCATGTGACTTCTGAATATTTTGTGTGTGTAATTTGTACTTCAGTTTAAAAATGTGCCATACTATGTAGCCAGATGGAGTTTCAGAAAACCTGGTGTGTCTTAATGCTTGAGAATCTCATTTTTGGCCATTTCAGTGTTAAATCTCTTATAATAAACATCTCCCATTTAGGAAGACAGTTGCAGGTATAGGCTCTGTATGTGTTGTATATAAAGGTTGCTGGAATGCTGATTGGAAGTTGGTTGTTTGGCATCCCTGTTGTTTCAGTTTGGGATGATTTATTTCCCACTGTGAGAGCTCAGTACAGCAGGAATGCTAACAAGCAACGTGGTGGGTCAAATGTGTTGCTTTGAGAATTGCCAATAGCTGTTGTTCTTCTTGTGGGTCAGGGTTCCTCCCTCCAGTTGCCTAAAGCAATCATTGGGGCTTAGAGCACTGGGTGACTGACCCTCAAGTGTGTGTGTCCCTGGATGAGCCAATTAATAATTACTTGAGAAAAGGAATTTCCTATGGGACTGCTGCATGTCACAAGGATGACACTTCCACGAGACCTTTGGCCACCCAGAGATGCCAAATCAGAATCTGGCTGGAAGGAGTGAATGCCCCTTGTCTTTGGAAATGACACAGATCAAACCCTCACAGCTTTTCGATAGTTTCTGTCCTGCTGAGCCTTGTTTATAGACTCAAATTAAAAGGGAAAGCACTGGCACAACCTAGCCAATTAGTCTCACAAAACCATTCTTTCCTGGTACATTTCAACAAGGAGAAATCCTCTTCTTGAGAAATGAAAAATTTCAAGGAAGTACTTACCCCTTTGTCAAGGAGTGAGAACAACTTGCTAGGTAAAACTCAGGACCATCAACCCAGCGGAAGGTCCAAGATGCAGGAGAGACTTACCTAGTTTTCTGAAACTGGAGGAGACAAAGGGGCTCAAAGGGCCCAGGCTGGTACCAAGGTGCTGGGTCCCCACAATATTCCAGATGATCCTGGGAAGTCTACTTTGAGTCCCTCCTGATTCTCTTGATTGTCAATTAAAGAAAAAAATCAAGTTATGAAAGAATTAAAGCTATTAATAGTTTTGTTTTGAAGTCTTATTGAGGACCATAGAATGAGATCTATAGCCCAGGACAAGTCTTTTAAAGGGATTCTGTCAGATTGCTCTGGCACGGTGTTTTAGCCCACTGCTTATATACAGCCGGTGGAGGTTCAGCATGTTCAAAATCACATCAAAGTTTGGTTGTAAGAGTATATCTGGTTATAGATTACAAAGGCATAATTACTGAACCCATCAGATGTTATCGCATATTCCTTGTAAGAAATACAGTGACTCATGCAAGAGACGTGGGGACCTTTGTGCCCTATCCTGGTTTGTCTCAAAAGCATCCCTCTGGAAAGCTGTGCGCCATCACAGAATCGGGGGCTTTATGAAATTGTGCTGAGAAGCAGAAGTGAGCAAACATGACTTCTTACATTTGTTACTCTGCCTTACAGTTTCATACTAAGGTAAGCCTTATTTAATATAAAATCTTCCAATATTTATTCTATTACTTTGCCATTTCAATCTATCTTATCTAGCTATTTATCTTATGTACATTCCTGCCTCATAACAAGTAATCATTCTATGAAGCTTAAAAAATATCTTGTTTTTATTTGTATTAGAACCTAATGAAATATGTAAATTGACTCAGGAAATATTAGTTAATATTTTTATGCTATTGAAGCTTTCTATTCTAGAACATGACATGAATTTCAACTTGTTAAAAAATTCTATGTATCTTTCACTCGTATTTTAATATTGTCTTCATAGAACCTGTGTATTTTGTCTTAAATTTTGTCATAGATATTTTATACATTTTATCTTTTTTGTTGCTATTGTATATGAATCGTTTCTTGCAACAGATAATTTAAGTGGTTGTTGTGGTATATATGACAGCTATTTGATCCTGTATATTTTCTTCCCAACCACATTACTTAATTTTGTTATCATTAATCACAATTACTTAGTTGGTTATTTTTTTCTTCCTAGTAAACCATCATCTAAAATAGGTAATTTTATTTCCAGTTTTTCTATTTTCGTAACTACTTTGTTACCTTTTGCTTAATTTCATTCACTAGCAATTAGGAAACAAACTTACATGGTAGTAGTGGTAAAAGCTGTACTGCTTTGTTACTGATCATATTTTGAAGTTGTCTTAGTCCATTCTTGCTGTTCTACCAAAATACCTTAGACTGTGTATTTTATAATAATAAAAATTTATTTTTCACAGCTCTTGAGGCTGAGAAGTTGAAGATCAAGGTGCTGGCAGATTTGGTGGCTGGCAAGGGCTCGCTCTCTGCCCTGTGGATGGTGCCTCGTTCCTGTGTCCTCACATGAATAGGGAGTGGAAGGGCCAGGCAGCTCTTTGAAGCCTCCTTTGTAAGAGCATTAATCCCATTCACCAAGGTGGAGCCCTCATGACTAAACTATCTCCCCCCAATTTCCACCTCTTAATACAGTAACAAGGCGGATGTAGTTTCCACATGAATTTTGGAGGAGCATTCAACACGAATGTTTGAAAGTTTTCAGATATTCAACATGAATGAATGTTTTCAAACATTCAAATCATAGCATTGGTTTCTAATGTTTTAAATAAAGAATAGATGTCGAATTTTATCAAATAACTTTTCATCTTCTGTGGAGAGGGTCAGTATTCCTGATTCTATTAATATGTTTAATTACGTTGATAGATTTTTAATATTGAATAATTCATATATATACTTGATCATCATAGTGTATTATTCTTCACTTCACTTCTAGACTCTGCTGATTTTCAGTTGGAAAATTTGGCTTGGTACTTATGAGTTCCTTCCTTCCTTCCTTCCTTCCTTCCTTCCTTCCTTCCTTCCTTCCTTTTTTCTTTTCTCCCCGTTGGCTTTCTTTATCAGTTTTTGGTATTAATGACATAAAAATTTCATGAAAAAAATTAGAAGTTTAACTTTTGCTACGTGATCTTGTACATCTACAATATTTTAAAACTTATTTTTAAATTAATGCAGTCATTCTTCAGGGGGAGACACCTTGGCTTAACAACTTAGGTATATTCTTACTCTTTCCAGGAATTGGTCTGAATCCTGAGGACACTGAGAGTTCTAGAGACAAAGTAGGGTGAAGTCTAAGGGGAATATGGATGATGCTGGTGACAGGCACCACTCAGTTTCTAGTATTGCCTCATTCTGTACTGCAATGAGTCCTTAGATGAGCAAACATTCTGCTTTGTACAATATTTATGAAGAAGCAGTTATATATTTGCTTCAATGATTAATTTAACTGCACACTTTATAAGGTAGCTAAATAATCTTTTGTCAATCCCTTTGTTTTCAAAAAGAGCATATTGAGCATTTGAATATATACTAGGAATTCTGCTAAGTGCTGGGATACAGAAAAATTTTCATAAATCTACAAATTCAACACTACCACCTAACCAACTGATCTGAAAAACTCTAAGAAATCTTTATTACAGCCACAGAATTAGATATGAATATTGAGAGATATGAGTAGAAAATGCCAGGCAGTTTCATCCCTAGAGATCTGACTACCCAATGGAGATGTGCATCACAGAATCACTAATGTAGCAATTAATCTAGTAACTCCTGATTCCTCCCAAGTGGGACAAATAGAAGAGGATGAAAGCAGAAGTAGAATAATTTTCCTTTAATTTAAATGTAATTGGAAATAAGGGAAAACAAAAAAGAGAACATACAACCATACAACTTGTAGATGTTCCAATTTGGGGAGTGTGTGGTTTTATGTGTGTGCGTGTGTGTATGTGTATGTACCCACTTTATGTTCCTATTGGCTTTCCCTCATACATTTTAATAATATAGGCTTGGGTCAAAAAGATAAAACAAGTAGCCTGGTAGTTTCTTTATTGATTCTCTATTGAAAACCCTCAATCCAACATTTGTACATTATTTCTTAACTGCTCAGTTGTAGCCCACCTAATTAAAAGACCTTAATAGCATTCATTTATTTGAACCGGAGTTTGAGAGTTTTGAAGCTAATGATGAGGACATTGCTCCAACAGTCACAAGCAAGCTATGGTATACATGTAGTATCTACCATACAGATGTAGATATGCTATTATAACTGACCATAATTTATATAATCATATAACGTGTTAAATTATTATATAAATTCTTTTCCAGTGCAGAGAAAAACTAAGAGGTCTGATTGGGGATATTGGTATTCTGGAAATTGTGGTTTATTTTTGCCTTTTTACCTTGTATACAGAAATTGTTTATTGCCTTAAGAGGAAGAGAATTTATAATAAACATGCTATAACTTCAAATCAAATGATTTTCTCAAAATATATCGTATTATCCTTGGAATTAAGGACTAGGCATTATAGCTAGCCAATCTTTCTGTGATGCATGTTTTCTTTCTCATTCAGAAATTTTTATGAAATGTCTGCATCTACAAAAGCTAACAGTGAGATGAGATTCTAGATAAACTTGCTATATAGGAAGTCCTTGGGGGACCTGAGTGAGTGGAAAGGGATCTGACATAGCTTTTTTCCTCAGTGAATATTTAAAGAACTAGCCTTTTCAAGCCTCTGAACTTATCTCAGCCATGGTTTGCAAAGCGAGAGAGACTTGAAGAGAAATCCTTTTCTATAGAAGAAGAAAATTATTGGTCTGTCTACCCTACAATATTGAATTACTCTGTTAACAAAATAAATTAGAGCTACAAGTTTTCCTTTCGATTCTCCATCTAAGATTTTTTTTTTCTATCAGCACATGGCAAACTTCAAACAGGAAAATTAGTACTATTTGTAATTATAAAAAGGTTAAAAAACATACTCTGGTTGTATCCCACCTCTCGCAGGTATATCAAGACTATTGACACACTGAAGCAATTCATTTAGAATCATTTCCTTTCTTTTTTTTCTTTTGGTTATAATATTCTTTTCTGTGCATGATGTTCTAATTCAAGATATCATTGACTTCTAAGAGAGAAATGACATTGTAAATTTAGACCAGATTCATTTTCCCAAAAAGGAAAGAGTAGAGCTGTGTTTGTGACTGCCTGGAGATGTACTGTGTCTCCTCTGCTATAGACAAGTCTGAGTTTACAACTTTTCAAGGCTCAATGACATTATCTAAATGTCATCTCTTATTAACTAAAAGGAACCTGAAACATTGATAAGGGAAGTAAAAACAGGGAGCCTTTCCTTATCAGGAATTTTCATTAACTTGCCAGATATCAAGTGAATTGGGGTAGGTAGGTATGGTAGGAAGAGGCAAAGACTCTTACGGTGCGTGTCATGCTCAGAGGGAAAACTTGTTAAAAGTACTTAAATATTCAATAGTGCCTCCATTACATTTCTTTTTCCTAAAGTACCTAGCCTAGTCCCTTACCTACAATACAGTCATCTTTAATGTTGTTGAATATATAAATACATGCTGTGTTATCAAGAGAGAATTGGGTATTCTACATAAAGTAATATTATATACAACTGAAATTTAACACTCCATATTTTAAAATTAATATGTAATTTAAAATGGGCAATACTGTATTAATCATTAATTAATTTTATTAATCAATTATTAAATTAATATTAATTTAAAATTGATAAAATACTTTTTTAATATCTCTATGGTATTTCTTAACCACTCAGTGACTCAAGGTCATTATGGCAGTCATCAAATACACTGTACTCTCATGCATTCTGAGATATACCAGTATTTTTTTCCCTTCACTAAATGACACCATATTGCTTGGCAACTTTCATTTTTTAATTTGCTTATTTTTTTTCCTCTCTACTGTTACTTCTTACTGTCTTTGGATTGTATGCCTATAGAAGTCAGGATTGGCTAGGTGACACCTCGAGGGAGTTGGACAGTACAATTTTCCAATGTTTCAAGATGTAGAAAGGAACTTGATATCGGTGAGCAGTTGTGGTATCTCCAATATGATCCTCTACTAGATTTTAGACTAGGATTGTCTCTCATTCATCTGTGAATAAGCATAGTTTTTCGGACATATAGTAGGTCTTTATTAAACACCTGTAGAATAAATAGGTAAAAGATGGCCCTATCTGTTTTAGAGTGCAGTATGAGTCTGATGGTATATATGCTATGTTTTGCACATGATTGCATTTAATTTCCACAGCAGCCTGCAAAATAGATGTGATTATTTTCACTTTACAGAACAGTAAATTGAATCTCAAGGAGATTAAGTGACTTTACTACATGCACCCAGTTAAAAAGTGGTAAACCAGAGATTTGAACTCAGGTCTAGTTGGCTCCAAAGTCAGCTTTATGTAGTTGCTGGCTCCATAGTCCTATAACTTTGTCCTTCCCCCTGTTTGAATTCACTTCATCTGCTATGTCTGAGAAACCAGATTACCTATAAAAACATGAGTAAATCATTTTATACTTTGCTCATTTTCTAGTTCTCGACTGTATTCCAGAAAGTAGGAATTTATAAATACATATTTTACCATATTCAGTTATGGCCCAAACCATGAAGTATACTGACAAAATTCTTTCTATAACTACCACATGTATAGAATTTGAAAATTATACAAAAATACAAATGTGGCTGCTTTAGGAAAATTCATTTATTATAAAAATATATTAAAATGAAAATAATTTTATTCTTGTTTATCAGTTCATTTTACATTTGTTTTGGTTTACAAAGTTTGATTTGTATTCAATATTTTTAGAAACATGTTTCTTCACATACAGACATGTTTTTGCTCATACGGATGATCTTTAAAACAATGTCTTTTATATACAAATATATTTTTGTTTCCAAAGCATTTTTGGTGATGCAAGTTGATATGTTGCAAAACTAGAAACATGACCACCAAATGTGCCACATTTCTTAAATGGGTAAAAATTCTTTTAATGCAGTCAGAGGATGTTTTGTTTTGTGAGAACCCTCTCTGAAATTTTGCTTGGCTCTATTTTGCGTCTGTCATTATTACCACTAAAGAGAGGGATGAAAGTCAAGAAAGGCTTTGCTTTCTTCCAGATTTACAAACAAAATGCCATTAATGCAAAGAAAAGTGTTGGCTACTATCTACTGAACAAGAGCTCTTAGAACCTGGAGCTGAGCCATTTCAGTCATAATGACAGCACCAGATTGACTTTTTTTAATGTGGACAAACAAGGTGAAGGATTGAAATGGCAAAGGCTTAATGGATTTGATTTCACTTGATAATTTATTTGTTCCAATTACATTAGGCTGTGATTAGCACCTATGAAAATGTATTCTCCCCTTGATCCTGGTGAAAGCCTCATTTTCCTTACAAATGTTTTAACAGTGCGCAAAACTGTAAAGTCCCAAAACACATTTGAGTTCTCTGATTAGAGATAAACTCATAGCCGAATTAAAAAAAACAACATCAACAACAAACCAGGCATGGTCTTAGTTTTTTCATTAGAAGATTAATACAAATGAATAGAAGATTTGAGAGCAATTCAGCTACCAAGCAAGTGAGATGAGTTGACTTTGTTGCCAAAGCATAATATTATGAATTAATAAAAACTTCTTTGGAAACCCAGAAGAAAAGTCTTGCCTCCTCTAGCTAAACTGTCTAAAAAAAGAAGAGGAGTTTAACCCAGCAAGGGGTAGAGACATTTATCTGAAGGAAGAAAGGATAAGTAGCTGAGACATGGGTCTTTAATTATAACAATATTTTGCTTTTCCCACCTCCCTTGTTGCCATCCTCTTCCCCAAAATTCATCTCCCCCTAAAAGAGATTACTCATACAAAAATCTTGGCAAGTGCATTACTGAGATTAGCATAGGCTATTTTGTGGTAACAAACCCAAATCTCAGTAGCATAACCTAATGATATTTACTATGGATGGGATGACTCTCAGGGGCAGCTCCTATCCCAATGGTGACCCAGAGATTCGTCCTGCTTGAATCTTTTGCCTGTAGCAGCTTCCAGGTGATGAGTTGGGGAAGAGTGAGCTTAAGGGAGCACATTGACTCTTACATACCTCGTGGCCAGAAAGTTACATATATCAATCCCATTCACAGCCTACTTACCAAAAATCAATCAAATGGTCCCAATTATCTTCAAGGGGACCGAAAAATACAGAAAAGCACATGGATATTTAGTGTGGGTAAACGTATCTGCCACAGGGAGCCAATAATCCAACAAGGAATATTTAAACCATAATTAAACCATATTTATAACGAGAGGTGTAATAAGAATATTTCATATGTAAAGGCTAGCTATCTTAAAATAGTGGAAGAACATTTTTACTATCAGAGAGACATGTTTTCACATTCAACAATGTTCTTGTAAGTGTTTCATTCAGAACACTGTCAACAAATTGTTAATTCTCGAGAAAAATTGTTGAGCAAGATGTAATCTGTTCCTTTTCACAGTCATTTGAGACATCTAAGAGCTTGCTTTCTTTTTCCTTTTTTTGTCATTTCACTCCATTTTATCCACTTCTTAGAGCTTTCATTTAATTTATCACATATATAAGGAATAGTCTCAACATTCCTGCCCTCCAAACCGTAGCTCTCTCTTTAAATTGAAGTTCAGAGCCCATTTCAGGAAAGCTTCTCAAGGGAAATTTCCCTCAATTAACTACAGCTCATTCTTTGATCTGTGCAATTTCTTCCTTATCACTCTCTGTCAGAATATTTCCTTGTATATATTCATGTTCATTGACTACTGACCTATCTCTTCTCTTTTAAAGATTATAAAATTCTCAGGGCATGAGTCAGGTCTAATCTCAACTATATACTTTAGGTTCCTATTACAGTGCTAAGCATCTGTGGATACTCAGCAAATGTCATTGACCTATTTATAAGGACTTGAAATTCTATATATAAGTTTGGAATCCCCTGACGGCTGCACTAAATTTTTCGATTAATTTCCTTATGCTCATCAAAAAGGAACGTTACAATGGATAAAAAGTGAATCATTTAGCAGAGTCTGTTTCATAGCTCTTTTCAGCTTTGTAATAAATAATGAAGGACAAGTTGGAAGAAATGCTGATACTCTAAGACACTAATGTATCACTGGATTCCAAAATGTATTGTGAATAATTCTAAAGTACAAAAGTAATTAACATTAAGCAGCAAATAATAAAAACAGCATTATCTTCAGGAAACAGCACATTCAGAATGAAGTTGAGAGTTTGGAATAGGATGTTGCCAGGAAAAACTCTTTGTTTATTTTCCAGCTGTAGGAGCTTGCTGCAAATTCTATGGATCTCAAAGTGGGTTCTAACCCAGACTTGTTGATTTTTGATGACAGCCTATCAAGTTATAAAACAGAAATCTTTTGTCTCACTTATTTGGTCCTACTGAAGTATTTCCTTGCTTTGCATATATATATATATATATATATTTATTTATTTATTTTTTTTTTTTTTTTTTGAGACAGAGTTTTACTCTGTTGCCCCGGGGGTAGAGTGCCATGGCATCAGCCTAGCTCACAGCAACCTCGGCCTCCTGGACTCAAGCAATCCTACTGCCTTAGCCTCCCAAGTAGCTGGGACTACAGGGATGTGCCACCATGACCAGCTAATTTTTTTTTCTATATATATTTTAGTTGTTCAGCTAATTTCTTTCTATTTTTTTAGTAGAGACGGGGTCTGGCTCTTGCTCAAGGCTAGTCTCGAACTCCTGACCTCAAACGATTCGCCTGCCTCTGCCTCCCAGAGTGTTAGGATTACAGGCGTGAGCCACTGCGCCTGGCCTGCATACTTTCGCTTTATTCTTCCAAGATCATATAAAAATAATGTAAGTTAATCTTTCAGGGATGGCCAAATGCACACCTAATGGGTGCAGTGTGCATTGTCTGGGATGGGCATACTTGTAGCTCTGACTTGGGCGGTGCAAAGGCAATATAGGTAACCCAAACATTTGTACCCCCATAAGTTTTTGTAATTAAAAAAAAAAACAAAACACATCTTTCTCCAAGTAAGGAGAAGAAAATAATAGAGTACCTGCATTTTCTAAATCATTAGATCTTAACTCTAGTTACACAGAATCACAGTGGACATGTTTATAAATCTATTGCATGGCTCCACCCTAACAGATTTGATTTTAATTGGTCCAGAGTAGAGTTGGGCATCAGTACTGCTTTGAAGTTCATCTAGGTTTTTCAAATGTTAAGTTGGCAGTCTGAACCAATGTTCTGAAGACCCAACAGAAAATCTGGCTCTTTTTCTTTGTGATTATCTAAAATAGATAAGAATCCTACCAAATCCTACCAAGAGTCAACCTCATCCACTTCACTTTGGCACTTTAGTTTTTGATGGTAGAGACAAATAAATGTAACTGGAATGTATACAGGAAAGTGAAAATAACTGAGATTTAAGTACCACTAAATGTTTTACTCCCCAGATTCATCTACTTGATTATGTGTATGTGTGGGTGTGGGTGTGTGTTTGTGTGTTTATATGTGTGCACGCATGTATGCACTTTGGAAGCCTTAGGAGTGGATTTAGCGATGACATAGAAAACAGAAATATGTAAGCAAACACTTAAAATGTTGCTAAGATATATACCAAAAATGTGTGTCCTCTTTGTTTGACACTATGTACCCAATAACATTATAAAAGTGGTTAAGTAGTATTCCTCTGTAAAGGATTAATTCATAAAAATTTTAGTTGATTCTAATTCCTGCCTCCTCCATCAAAAAGTATGGAAAATGTAGTGTAGAAAGTAAAATGCATTCTTTCTCTCTGAAGATTTGCATTTCTTATCATCACCATGGGTAAATTTCCAAGCTCTTTCAAGTTTGAGAGATAACAGGAATCATTCCTTTCATATAAAATAAGATCATAGATAGTTCATATTAGATTCCAAAACTTTGGATAAGAACTATAATTTTAAGTGAAGAGCCAGTAACTGACAGTAGAATGAACTATAATATAGACTTTTGGAGGAAGCTTCTTGAGGCAGTTATACGAAGGAAGGTAAGAAACATGGTAGAAAGTGCCTATTTAAACCCTGAGCTCATTATGAGGTGTATGGAGAGGCAATGGTTGACTGGGTCCTGTTGTGCTGGTGGATTGAAGTTTGCCTAAAATGTAGGACAGCAGGAGAGAACAGACCAAGAAGCATCAGTCAAAAAGACCATTCCCAGTAGATCTATGAGCATATCAAGTTAGGACCATGGAATTAAAATCAGGAAACTGACAATCAGAATAAGAAATTGGAAGCATTGGAGCAGGAGGTAGGTGGCGGTCAGAAGTGAAAAAAAAAGGAAGCATCATTAGCAAGGAGGTGAGGTTATAGGAGGGAGGCCCAGAGCTCTTCTGAGGTTCTTGCTTTAGGAAACCAGTGTGCTGCTATGCAGAACTAGCAGAATTAGGCATGAGTACACTAGAATGAGTCCTGTATTTATTCATTCCTTCATTCTTTATTCAGCAGATATTTCTTGAGTGCCTAGTATATACCAGTTATATATTAGGCACTATATTATGTTGAGTCCTGGGGAAAGTACAGGTGAACGAGATGGGCCTTCCAGACAGTCTTCCTTCTCTACTGTCCCCTATGTGCTATCATTGAGAGCTGCTATGGGAAAATATCTCTAGGAGGCTGCAGCAATACTCCTCCTTCTAGTAACTTCGGGAGGTCAGGTCCCTTAGGTGGTTTTTTAAAGGTTGTTCATTTTTTTTTTTTTTTTTGAGTAATGATGTATAATGTGATAAACTGTTATGTTTGCTCTGAGTTCATATTTGCACAGATATGGCCAATATTAACATTCGACATATTCAAATTATACTGATTTTAAGATAATCAAAATAAAAGATATACTTTTAATTGAGTTGGTGTAAAGATAATGATATTAATAATCTGTATCTTAATATTCTCTCCTGTCTAAAAATTCACTTATTTTCTTTTTATTTTAAAGGAAATTAAAGCATTTTGGGGGCTCCTAAAAGTGTTGCAAATCCTAGGCAATCTTTCCACCATACCTAATGGATAAGATGACCTTGTCTCTGGGTCAGTGCCACCTCGTTCTGCTGGCATCAACTTGTGCCACCAGATAGCCGCTTGCATTAAATGCAAACTCAAATTTTAGATTTCTTTTTTTGTGGTAATAAAAAAGGCTTTTCACTGTTCACAGGGTTATTTCTGAGTTATAAAAATTACCCCCTCCCCCATGATTTTAGTAATCTCTGTTTTCTCCCATTCAAAGTTGGATGCCACGAGCAAACAGAAAGTAAGAGCAGACATTTTTTTTTTTCATCTGTAGTAGTGGAAACCTTATAAGTAGTCAGATATTAACTGCTCCAGGTCTGACAAGTAGATACATTTCTTTGCTTTCGATTTTCACTCCATAGAACAAATCTTTGTTACTCAAATTGCTTTATAACATAAAAACTCTACTAACACAGCAATAACAAAATGAAAAGGTAAAGTGAACCATAGCAATGGTGTGACTAGAGGCACAAAGTGGCTGAGGGATATGGAAGACAGAGCAGTCAGAGGGGGAGAAAAAAAACTGGTAGAGAGGTGTAGACAGCAAGAGGCAGGAAGAAAGAACACAGAGAATATTACTTATTGTGATACTAATGTGAGGAGAAGTCTAAAAGGGGAGAGTAAATAGTGCTAAAGGGGAAAGAAACATGGATTTCCTTCACTCCCTTCATTTTCTTCCTAAGGATTATTACCTTTAAACACTTTTACTCAAAACAATTTTCCAGGACCCATATTTTCACTGAGCTCTTTATGTTCATCAGCCAACATTGGAAAAGATCTGTAGGAAGAAAGGGATTGCTCCAGTTAATTCCACTGCTTAACAAACTACCCCTCAACTTGAGCGTTCAGAATAACCACTTTATTTTGTTTATAGCATCCTTGGGTCAGGACTTTGGTCAGGTCACAGCAAGAATGGCTTGTGTATGCTGGGGGTGTATGCTTGCACGTTGGCTGGGAGGACTCCATGGCTGAAGATGACTTAGCTGAGCATAGCTGGAACCATCTGGAGACAATCTCACAGTGGTTGAGATGCCAGCTTCGGTCTGAGACCTCAGTAGGAACTATTGACATGTGGCATTTTCATGTGGCCTGAGTTTCCTTTGCTCACAGCATGGCAGCTTCAGGATAGCAGAATTTCTTATGTGATAGCTTAGGGTTTCAGCATGAAGTATTCTAAGAAAACTGGATAGAAACTGTGTGGTTTTTTTCTTACCCAGCTGTGGAAATATAGCCTCAATTCTGTATACTTTGTGGGCCTACATAGAGACATGCCCTGTCAGATGTAAGGTGAGGGCACATAGGTCCCACCTCTCAATGGGAAGAGAGTCAAAGGATTTGTGGACATGTTTTAACCACTGTAGAGACTTTTTTTTTTTTTTGAAACAGAGTCTTGCTCTGTCACTCAGGCTGGAGTGCAGGAGTGTGATCCTAGCTCACTGCAACCTCAAACTCCTGGGCTCAAGTGATGCTCCCACCTTGGCCTCCCAAAGTGCTGGAATTACAGGTGTGAGCCACTGTGCCTGCTGACTTACATAGGTTTTGACTAATTCTTCAACTCATTACTTTCTATCTCTACTGAATATTGTTAAGACCATTAGGTTCAAATAGCCCTATACAGCTTTCTCTATGACAGCAGAGCCTGCCTTGTCACTGCTATTATAGAGCAAATGCCCCACTTGATAGTGTTTTATTGTATCATGCTATAGAAATGCAGGCTATAAAGTCCAGTGTAGTCAAAAGAATAGCTCTAAAACTCAAAAACATTGTTTTGTCTGTGTATATAAGAAAGAATTCTAAGATTAAGTTATGGACTCAGAAGAGCACCTTAATAAATTACAATAAGTTTACTTCAAAAAGAAATCTGAGATGTTAATATTGAAATTCCTTAGATTTAGTTCCTCTCTGACCCCTCTATGTTTTTAGTTGAGCAAAATTTGATATATATATTAATAACTAACAAGACAGCTCCTGATTTAATACTAAACTTGTCAGCTCCTCTGAGAAGAAGCCTTACATCTCTCACTATCTAAGCTGTAACTCGTATTGTTTTCTTTTGAATATCTACAGAACTTACTTCTTCTTAAATATTTTCAAAGCCTTTTTATACATTGTATGCTTGATTATCTCCAACTAGATGAATGAATGAATGAATGAATGAATGCATTTACTGCTTTAAATGACTTCATACCCATTAACCTGGTCTTCCAAGGTTTTAAATTCCACGATAGAGATTTTGTCACTTTTCCCTAAGCATACCATATAGCACTTAGCCTTCTGTAATTGATTAAAAGAGAAATATTTATTATCAACCACAAACACAAAGATCTATTTGAAAGTGTGGTAGGAGGGAAATACTGACCGGAAGTCCACAGAAATGCAGACTCTTGTTGAGGACAAAGTGACTTTGAGTGGGGGAGGGGTAACCTGGAAGGAAAAGGAAATTACAGTTCCTATCTCTATTTTCCTGAAATTGGCCTTGAGCCTACCTGCTAGGAAGAGGAACCTATCTGAAGGAAAGAATTACACATCCATCTAGCCCAGTGGTGGGGTGGGATGAGGATTAGGATAATGAAAAGAGGTTTGTGGTACTTCAGATTTGGGAATTAAGCAAAGACTTTAAGAGCAAGGGGATTTCAGTTCTCACTATGTAAGGAAGTTGGGAAGAGTAAAACAAGGATGATGACTTATGAACATATTAAGATTCTGGGATCTTTGCAATTTGTCCATGTTAGTTATTTTTATGATCTTCTATCTGTTTTTCTGCCATGATTAACAGTAAAATTTTTGAGACTAAAAATTCACTGTGACTTATCCCTGGCAGCAAACTTATTGCTCATTCTACAGGGTAGGCTTGGATAAAAGGCAAGTCAAAATATAGAAAGGTAGAAAAACTAAAAATAGTTGCATTTCAAGTGACTGCTTCAGGATAAATGAATTGTTTGGATCTCAATTTACTCTGAGAAAAAACCTTGGAAGAGTAACAGTAGGAAGACAAAGAACAAACGAATAAGCAAACAACAAAAACAACAAACAAGCTTATTTGTATCTCCTTGACTCAAAAATTTTAGCAATAGATTATGCCTTTAGAAGCAATCCTCTTCACTCCAAGGCTACTATAGTGACACAGAGAGTGACAATTAACTAACGTTACTTAGAGACGAGGACAGAAGCCCAGAACATTGCAAGGTTTTGTGAGAATTCTCATGTGTTCTTACTCTCTTTTCTTTAAGCGGCTTTACCCTGTCAGTTCGACATCAGAGATCACCTCTTCTTGGCAAGAGTGACTTACGCTTCCCGGATAGGTCTCTCTAGGGTTCGTGGATTGACCTGGACATCTGGAAGGAACTACAACTTCTCTTTCACCCTCCTTTCCTCAACTCCCTACTCCCATCCTCTCCTTAACAAGAAGTAGAAAAAATAGCATTAATACTTTGCAAAAAAGACCTAAATATGTTGCTTATTTTAGAAATACGTCCAGATCAAGAATTGACTGCTCAGAGACAGTGTATTGGCTTCTTCAACAGGCAGAAGTCTCCTTTTAATTAACTAAAGGTAAACTATGCCTCTAGCCATGAAGCCTAAGATGCATAGCATTTTGTGGCTTTTAAATAGAAACATCAATTTTTATGACTTTACTAGCATAGACTTGGCTCCTCTTTCCCGCTAAATTATACAGGACTGAGGCAGGCCTGAACACCGGCAATGAGGCAAACACTAGAGGCACTGAGCCCTTAATGCATTTCATTTTCAGATTGTCGTCTTCCCCTCTGCTTGGTGACAATGGGGGTCTTTTGAATAAAATTTCTCCTTAACACCTTCAACCTACAATTAATTCAACCAATTATCATATACAGTTGAGGACTGAAACACATCTGTTTAATTTTAATAAATGTAAAGCTTAGCTTCTCCATGAAACCTTAAGCTTCTTTTGGGAAGGATCTATGTCTTGTATGTTTTTATAGTAATATCTTTCACAACATCAAGTAGAGCATTCACCGAGGATATGTTATTAAAGGCCAGGTTTTCAAATTTGTGGAATCTCCCAAGGATAGATGCAGTTTTTGTCAAGTGCTCTGGTTGGGGCTGGGCTTACGTCTGGTACATACCTTGCTCAAGGGGACAGCAATATGGAAGCTGCCAAAGGCATGCCAACACCGGACAGAGTTCCTTGGAGGTGGTGACTAAACTAGACTGGAGAGAGGAGAGAGAAGCCAGTTAACAGAGCTCTAGGTAATGGTGAGGAAAACAGCCTATTGACAAAGCCTCAAGCTGGAAATGCTGGGGTATTATTTTTCTTTTTGCTTACCCAAAATTTTTATTTTTTTATAGGAAATATGTATTATGCATATGTTTTTTGAAATCTTAAGATACAGCTTCTGATTAATGTCTAAAAATACCTAAATTTCAAATTAGAGCAGCCTCCAATAATCTCAATTCATTTTGACTTTAATCCACATTTAAAATATATAAGTTCAGTGTGAATGAAACATGCATGCATCTTTATTATATTTTTAAATTTTCCTCTTACCTTAATGTGTAACTCTCCTCACTCCCAATGCCCTAACTTTCCTTCTGCCTTTTCAAACCAAATGTTTAAAATTTAATGTACACTTCCCTATGTTTTTTCCATATTCATATAATGATAGGTAAACATTTATATGTATACATACTTGAAACACTCACACACATATGCAAATACGCTAATACAAAATTTTATTGTTTCATTGTTTATTTTAGTCAAAAGGTTTTATTCATTACCACTTTGCTGTGTCTTTCTATTCTCACTAAACAATAATAAATCGTAAAAATTACACTAAATCAATTGTTCATTGGTATAGTTTTAATTCATTTTTAATGGATGAAAAACAGCCTGTGATATGAATTTGCCATATTTTTAATCATTCCTTTATTGAAGGGCCCTTTGCTTCATGTTTGTTATTTGACTCCAATGAGTAGACTAGACAGATAGGTATTTGACTCCAATAAGTAGTGATAGACAGATATTCTGTACTTATTTTCCTACTTACTGTTGCTTTATTTTATGGTTGGGCTAACAAAAAGAGGGGTTTCAGTGCCAAAGGGTAAGTTTATTTTAAATTTTAATAGACCTAGCATTCTTAAATGTCTTTAATACTATAGATTTCACACCTGCCAGTCAAATCATCACCCTTTTAAACTGTTGCCAGCCTGGTGGGTGTAATGTGGTGTTTCTTTGTTACTTTAATTTGCATTCATCTGACAAGCAGTCACTTTGAGTGTCATTTCATATACTTGATCATTTGAAGATAGTCTCTGTGAGTTGCTTCTTTATCCTTTATTTTCTATTGAGTTCTATTCCCATCTTGACAAATTTTCAGCGTCCTATGTGTATTTTAGAAATAACCCTCTGTATTTTCCAGTACACATACTTTTTTCAAAATCTATTATATGTCTTTTGATTTTGTCTGTGTTATCTTTTGCTACAGATTTATATGCTTTACCTCTTATAGCTTCTGGGTTTTCACTCTTAGTTAAGAAGGTCACACTTGCCCGTAGATGTACATGTAATCTCCTAGATGCTTGCAAAAAATGTTACTGTTTTACTTTTAACAAATAAGTCTTTAATCCTTCTGAAATTTGTCATTTGTACATAATGTAACACTGTGCCATGGCGATTTATTAATCATCCATCCTTTCCCTATGAAATAAAATACAACCTTTGTCAGATATAAAACCTCCTATTATATACTGAGATCAATTTCTAGATTCCCCCTTTCTTCTAAGGATTTATTTATCTATGTCATGCTGATAAAAGAATGACAGGATATTAGTATTTTTATAGAATTATATAAAATAGTCAACACTTTATATAATTTCTATGATTAGGTTCTCTTTTACTACTTATTGTGTGTGTATACAATCTATAAAATTTATTCTAACATATATATTTTAAGGTAATTTTTTTATAATTCTAAAAATTCCTAGTTGGGGTTCTGACTGGAATTGAATAAAACTCACATACTAATTTTAAAGCATTAATAATTTTTATTATATTGTTTCCCATCTAGAAACCTAATTCATCTTTTCATTTGTTGAGAAATTTGTTTTATATCCTTCAATGACATTTTGTGGTTTTGTTCATGTTGGTACTAAGCCTTTGAAAATATTTCTTAGGTATCTAAGAAATAGATACCTAAGTACACCTAATGGCATTTACTCAATCCCAGTATATTTAATGTGATCTATTTTATAAAATCTATAGCAAAAAGTCAAAAAGTCAAATGTGATTTGTGTGTTTGTGTGTGTGTGTGTGTGTATGTGTGTGTGTGGTGCTAAGAGAGCTTATCCATATCCTTTATATCTTGGTCTAAATATAAATTATGGGTCTTTCCTTTCTCTTGCCTATAATTACATTTATGTAAACAGTTTACAACCTCATATCTCTTTAACCTCTTCTACTCTGGAGACTGTGACCCTAAATTATCCATCTCTGCCTACTCTTAATTGCCATATTAGTAAATAATCTTCTTTCCCAAAGTAGTTGGTACAATCACCAATTCTTCTTATTTAGGACCAGAACGTGAGATTCTGACTGACTCTTAGAAGTGATGTAGATTCCATGATTTACACAGCTGACTTTTATCTATTTTTCTAATCATCTATCTATACATATACAGTTGACTTAAAATACACAATATATCCCAATTTCAGTTGAAGTTTATGTATATATTATATGTCTGGTAAATCATTTGAAGAAACACAAGTTTGGACCTGTTTTAAAAAAAGCCTATGGACAAAATTCTAAGATCCTACTAAAGAAATGCACAACAAAGCAATTGAAAATTCAAGACATAAATCCAACCTAAGCTATTTGGTGACCAGAGACTGTCGACCCAGAAACCTATGACAGTTAGAACCCTGCTCTTAGTAGGAGTGATTTTGAGTCACAGCCGAAGGTATCCATTTTCATAACAATAGAACAGATGCTGAGTTATACTAAAGGACTTATGATTTCTCTAATAAACTGAGACAAAACAGACTCTACAATTTAAAGTTTAAAAATGGAAAAACTCATTTAGAGAAGATTGATTTATGAGGAATTAGTTACAGTCTATTCTGGGCTACAGAAGATTGTGGCTCCCATTATTAGTAAACTTAGCAAGAAGGGACAAGTCTGAGGGCCTGGATTTGAATTCCTGTTCTTGTTACTGAAAACTCGGCCACTTGTCCATGAGGCTGAAACGGAAGAACGAGGACAAGATGTTTGGGGAGGAAAGAAAGAGGGTTTAGTTTGCAAAGGAGGAAAAATGGTAGACCTCCTTGTCTCAAAACCCCAAATTTCCTGAACATAGGCAGAAATACAGAACTTTTAAAGGAAAGATTCTCAGCTTCAGGCAATTAATTGTGGTTAACTATTGTAATCCTCCCATCTTTGCCAAAGACAAAGCCTGTGAACTCTGCAAGCCGCCTCCTGGCGGGGGCTGGCTCCACCTGGGAGTTTTAACAAAAGACTTAACTTGCCTCAGAGATGCAGGCCAGGCTGCCATTCCTAAAAAGAGTCGGGGAAGTTTTAAAGAGACAGAAAATCTTTTTTTTTTTTTTTCCAGGCCATTCTCTATTACATTCTGATACTAATGAGCTGTGGAAGCTTGGACAAAGTAAATTTCCAACACCACATCTATGAAATACTATATACTTTATATCAGTGGGTCTCGACCAGGGCTTATGTTGGTTGTTACAAGTGGAAGGATGCTGCTGGCATCTAGTAGGTAGAGGTTAGGGACCCCGCTAGACATCCTACAATGCATAGGACAGTTCTCACAACTGAGAATTATTCAGCCTAAAATGTCAATCATGCTGATGTTGAAAAACTCTGTTTTATAGGGATTTTGTGAAGATTAAATGGGATACTGTTTATGAGGTACATTAAATAGGGTGCCTGGCCTATGGTAAGCTCATGTATGTTACTGCTTTCATTATTACTGTCATGAATTATCTGAACTCATTTATTTTTTTCCATTCAACATCTTCTGGGAACATTTTATGGTGCTTGTGGGTAGGGATGAAGTAGTAAAGAAAGGGTAATGTGGTGAGTGCTAAATTCTGCATGTAAGCAAAATGAAATAATAATAATGACATATTAAGGAAAATTTACTGATAACAATTTTACAGTATGTTTGACCATTAAAATCCAAATGTTTACTCTTTTCTATGAATGTTTTCCTTGCCCTTAGTACTTTCTTTCATATTAGGAACCAGAATAACACTTAAAGTGAGTTCCATCAAATATTAAAATGAACTCCAACAGTAGCTGCTTGAGGTTTCTGTCTTCTATTCTTTAAGTTTGACCAGACATGCTGCAGTAATATGGCATCTTATATAAAATGCCCTCTTAAAGATAGTAAAAGGAAAACACATTTACATATACACTGAATTCATAAGTATGTAATCTGAAAGACCAAAAGGTTATAAATATTGTATGGGTTATACCCCTGAGACTAATGAGCCACTAGGTGGATAACTTTAGCTGTGTCCTGGGTAACTCAAGCTCTGTTTGGTTTGCAATAGGACTTTTTGGTTAATGCATAAGACTTGAAGTACTAAACAAACGGAAAAGACATTTTAGTTAAAGATTAATATTAGACCAGCCAAGCTTTACTGAGTTTACATGTCAACAATTCAAGAACACTGACTATTGATTTTAACATGGTTTCAAAGTGTGGTGCTAAGACCAGAAACATCTTTATCACCAGGAAATTTGTTAGAAATGCAAAGCCTTAGGCCCCAACCCAGATTTCCTGAATTAGGAACTTGGAGGGTGGGCCCAGCAATGGGTGTTTTACTACAGCCCTCCAGGTGATTCTGATACACGCTGAAGTTTTTGAACCACTATACTAAAACAAACAAAACAAAACAGACAGACAAAAGAGGAAGCTGCCTTCTAATGGCTCATCGAAGTGAATGTTTTTATATGGATTTATTTTCCATTCGTCAAGGAAAATGCAACCTAGATTCACTTTTGATGAGGGCTCTTTCATCTTAACTAAAACATAAGGGATTAATTTATCTAGGTTTGTGGTCTCAACTAGATTTGCAGTCAACCTCATAGTAAAAGAGCAGTCCCTGACTTGGAACTTGGTTAACACCACTCTAGACTTCCTTTTGCTAATGCATAGGAAGAATCACCTTGTAAAAGGGGAAAAGGAAGAATTCTGGGTTTAAACAAAGTTTCTACCACTTACAGCTAAGTGACTTGGAGCCAATTTTATTACCCTTGCTATCCTCAATTTTATAAACTATTAAAAGAATGTTAACTCATACAATTTTAACAATATATAAAATTGGTAAAAAGATATAAAGTGCCTGGTACATAATTTTTTAAAGGGATAAATAAAACTCTCAAGAGAAATAGATGTGTGTGAGCATCTAAAACATTTTCTACCTCTATGGATGCCATATCCTCTAGGGAAGTCAAATTATCGGAAGGTGGCTTAGTGACCACAGACTTAGAAAAGAGAAGTTATTTATATGTTGTAAATGTTTTAGGGTTCAAGCTAAATCACATAATGCATCCATCTTTGCAGTAATGGCTACCCTTACTGAATGATTACAGTCAGGCACTGTGCTAAGCACTTTACATATAGCCACACATTTATTTCTCTTAACAATCTTATAAAGGAAGTACTACTATTTTCATTATCACAAGTATGAGAAAACTGAGGCACACAGCGTTTATGTAACTTGCTCCAACTCACGTGACAAATGAGTGGTGGGCATGGATAGAAATGAGGCAGTGAAGATGAGAGCCTCTGGGCTGGGAATGCAGCTCCTTGTTTAAGCCTGAAAGATGGGTTGTTTTTCTGAGCCCACTGGCTGCTCTTGGCTTAGAATTTTCTTACTCCTCTGCTTCTTCCTCAAGCAAGCTTACCCTGGTCCCCAGGCCTGGAAGAATCCCAGCCAGGGTTTCCTTCAGGTGTTTGTGTGTGCAGTCATTCTGACATATGCTGGCAGGAGAAATTTCTCTTTATGTCTCAGCCCAGATAATGATAATTGAGGGTTCAAACAGGAAAAGAGCTGAAGTGAACATCTAGGCTTTGATTTGAAACTGCATCACAACAGTGTTAATCCTTCCAACTGTTTGTATTCCTAAACCATTTAATCTCAAAATGAGGAAAGAAGCACTTATTTCATGGAGTCTTCAGGCAATACTTTTGTGGCAAATATTTCAGTTTGAGCATCACAGATAACAGTTGTGAAAAAGAGAGAGAAGGTGTGGGGGAGAGAGGCGGGGAGGGAGACAGAGGTTGAGATCCTACTTAATGTATTCATACCTTTTTCTTCTTTTATTTCTTTATAATAATCCCTGACTATATATCACTTCTTAAAATCTTTCTTATCTATAGCTAATTAGCTTTTAGAATTATCGCACTGTCGATAGGTGACCCTAGTCCCTGAATCAGCTATTCTTGAAAACTGTTTCTGTGGCTGAAGCTTTCTTACAGGGCACACTCTGAGCAAGGAGGGGTCAAGGTTTCGTAAACGCTGGAATTAGTGAGAAAGAGAAGCTCCTCATCTGGAGTGTTAATGGTCCAATATGCTAGAGGAGCAGGGAGTATGGTACTTACCTCTCTGGCACTGGAACTTTTGGGCATGACTTCTACAAGTTGCAAAATGCTGCTCTAATTATATAATAAAATGCACATAAGCAGAATTTGATCAATGAGCTATCAGCATCAAGGTGATTTGGGAAAAGATATTTTTGTTTTATTCATTCAATAAATATTCATTGGTTATATAAAATGTCCCAGGCACCTTTCTAAGTGCTGAGGATATAGCAGTGAACAAAACCGACCAAATCACAGCTCATATAGAACAGAGATTCTTAATGTTCATCAATGAAAGCACAAAGGTCTTAGAAATAAAATGGACCTCACTCTTTGCTAGTCTCATACAATATAGCATCAGGAATTTATTTCAAAATTCTTTCTGTGGCTGTAGTAGTAATGATACAGTTATGGAACTTTTATATTGGCTTCATTTCTTCTGCAGCATTGCAATTTGTATTGGGATGGAACAAACACTGTGATGGCATAATCTTTGCCATCAGAGACAAGCAAAACTTTGAAAAACTCAAAACACATGTGGGCAGTGATTGTTCCTTGCTGCCACTGTCCATGCCCCTCCTAAATATCACTTCCTAGATGCCCTCTCATATGCTTCTTGTAGAATTTCCATATGCACTCAACCCCCCCGGGCAGACATAGCAGGAGAGGAACACGCTAAAAGAGCAATACAAGCATCTATATTCAAGAAAACATGAAGCCCAACAAACCCTCATTCCTGTCTTATGTCTAAAGAATACCTTGGAAAAATTATTAGTAAGGATGAAATTTGACAAGTGCTAATTGAGAATCTTAATAGGATTTTTCCTTGTTATATTGAAAAACTTCAGTTATCCACAGCATAATGGAAGCAGGATAGTATGAATTATTTATTCACGTATTTAATCCAGTGAGTATTAATTGACTCCTATTTGCCAGATCTAGGTTATAACCAGGGGATAGATTACTGAACAAAGCATTGCTTGATGAAATTATAGCTCTAGTGAAGACAAACAAGTTTAACAAGTGATTATAACAGTTAAAAAAAATGAAAAAGGTTGTATTCGTTTTCTAGGCTGGTCATAACAAAGTACCACAAACTGGCGGCTTAAAACAACAGAAAATTATTCTCTCACTGTTCTGGAGACTGGAAATCTGAAGTCATGGTGTCAACAGTGCCATGCTTTCTCTGGAAATCCACAGAAAAGTGCTTCCCTGCCTCTTCCTAGCTTCTGTTGGCTCCTGGCGATCCTTGCAGTCCATTAGTTTATAGTTGTATCACTCCAATCTCTGCCTTCGTCTTCACATGGCCTTTTTTGTTTTTGGGGTTTTTTTTTTTTATCTGCGTGTCTCTCCTCTTCTTATAAGGATTTGGTTCACTGAATTTAGGTTCTATCCTAATCCATTATGACTTCATCTTAATTTAAGAACATCTGCAAAAACCCTATTTCCAAATAAGATCGCATTCTGAGATTCTAGATGGGCATGAGTTTGGGGAGGGCACACTAGAGGGATATATATGATTTGTAGGAGAAAACAATTTTTTTTGCTATAATTGGGGAGATATTTATAAAATATGAGGAGCTCAGCCTAAATAATATTAAACACTAATTTTAGGTAAAGAAGTGACCCAGGAAACAACCTGAATATTTAGTAGATGAGGGAACTAAGCACATAGAGTTGAGTTATTGGTTGAATCTCATGCAGTTTAATATAAAGAGTTCTGACTTTTAGATATAATTATCTTCTTGGAAATATGAACTTGCAGTGGCTCATTATTAGGTAACTTTTACAATGCTTACTGGTTGTACATAACAAATTTTCATCTGTTTAGATATAATTTGCAAACCTTACTTTAGCCAGTAGTTGCTGTTTTATTCAGAAAATGGCTTAATCAAAGCCATGGAAAATATCTCCTCTCGCTGACTGTAAGAGATGGTGATGGGCTGTGAAACATTGCACATCCAGGCAGAAAAAATGCTAACCAATTTTATCAACAAATCAGATAAACATCCATGAATATAGATGTAGAAGCTTTATGTCAAAAATATTTTTGGAACATAATGATTTGAATAGAGTAGGTAGACTATTATAGAGAAGTAGGAAGGCTTTTCTATAATGGAAGGTAAAAAATGAAGAGGAAATTGATTTATGTATGTAGCTTAGGTGCTGGAATTTAAGATGGGCTTTATTATTTTTTAATAGGCCTGGGGATTAACAGCTGAGATAATTTTTCTAATAAACAGAGATGATAGGAAACTGAATAAAAGTATATTGAGCACCTATTATGTCTCTAGCAATTTAAATAATTTTTCATAGGAAAGCCTGCTACAGATGAGGAAACTAAAGATGGGAAGAGTCATGTAACTTGCTAGCAAATTACAAAATTGTGAAATCCTAGCACACTGTCTGAACTGACACCAGAATTCAGGGTCAGGGTGTTAAGGAAAAAAGAAATTTGGTAAGGGAAGAAATGAAGATCAGCAAAAAAACCCCAACAAAATAGAGATCAATATAATGGAAAAACTGAATGATAGAGAAATAGTAGGAAATTAGTAACCTCATCATATTGAAGACTGTAGCAAAGATAGGCTAAAAAGCTCAACAAGCTTGTTTATTCTTCTTAGACACAGAGAAAGAGTACTTCTAGCCTTCCTTAAAATAAATTTAAGACCACATCACTGAATTCTGGCCAGCGGAATGTGGATGAAAGTAATGTGTACTATTTTGGAGTCTGGCTATAAAGCATACCACAAGATTCCCCACAATTTCTTTGCTCATTGGATGACTGACTGTGAAAGATTTAGCAGAGACCTTCAGAGAGAATCTAGTGGATAGGAAAGACAGAAGATAGAAGAATCCAAGATCTCTATTTTTTGCTTGAAATAGATATAACCAGGAAAGCTTCCTGACTTGCACTATGCTGTGATGTCAGCAAGAAATAAACTTTTACTGTGTTAATCTATAAAAATCTAGAGGTTATGTGTCATGATACTTAGTGTTATTAATAATTACCTTGGCTAATACCTTGACTTTTAGACCTTTAAGAGAACTTATAGATTACTTGATTTATTACTCTTATTTTACATTGAAACAGAGAGAGAGAGACCATGTTCAAAATCAGACAAGTAATTAGTAGTTAATTAGCATAATTGGGACTGTAGTCCAAAATTCACTCTATAATTATTTGCTTGAGAAAGCCAATAAAGTGTTAGAATAAAATCTTAGAATAAAGATATTACACAAATGCATTTCATTTTATTTTAGAATTTGACACCATAGCCCAATCACGTAGTGACCTCCTTTGAACAATTAATTCTGGGTCAAAAAGAGAATTAATTAGTGTATAGAAATGCAGACATTGGGCTAGAAGTGGTTAGATGTGACTATGATGCCAGATAGAAACTGAAAGGAAATGAAAGGAGGAAGAAACATGCTGAATTTTCTCTGAGATAGGTTGTCAATAATCAGCAGAAAAGAAGAGGGATATTCTGGTCAACTAGGGGACACATCTCTTTGGAAACTGAGGCATAATGGTAGAATGGAATGTCCAGAGTAGCAGGTGTTGCAGGTAAACTGGGGATAAACATTAGATAGTATAGCCGTTCTAACACCAGTAATTGAAAAACTGGCCAAATACAACAGCCATGAAGAGAGCTATGGATACATTAGGTAAAAAAGGAAACAAGATTTTGAGAAGGAAGTCGAATGAATTAAAACAGAGCAAGAACGTATTTCACTTTTCAGCAAAAGCTCTCATGTGTAGTGAGGAATGTGGTGATAGTTGGATGGATTAACAAATCTTGATCTCCGAGTATTACAAAAAATTAAATTGTCTTTAAAAGAAGAGATGAAGCAAAGAGGGAAAAAATGAGGGCTGCATGTTCACTAAGGGAGAACCTCAATTAAGCAAATATTGAATCCATTCGAAAATCATTTTAAGCATAATTCCAAACTTTGATGCTTGGTCTTCCATTTAGTTTTTGCAAAACATTAACTTTTTGGTTTTTAGTTTATCTGATTCCCTGGGCATTCCTGTGGGGGAAAAAAATCACTTTAAAACTACATTCATTATCATGCATAATGTAAGGATTCCATTTAGCAAAGCAAAAGAAAACATTACTTTTTATTTAAGTGCCTTTAAAAATCCACAAGAGTTTTATTTAAGGGGGTTATTTTTAGAGATACTCAATATTTCTTGGGGCTCCAAAGTGGAATAATTTTTTGAAATCGAAGCAGAAATAAGATTCTTGTCACTACTCGTAATAGAAGGCTCACAACCTCTAGCCCTTACAGCAGTTATTTTTAATTTTTGTTTTAAACATTAACTGTGAAGTTTGTGGAAACTAATTTTGCATAAAGAACATCTCTCTAATAAATTACGAAGTAATTCATTTACTAATGAAGTGTGGCCTCTCAGATTATAAATAGTTAATGGAAATATTCTACTTTCTTTCCACTACACTCTCACCTTTTCCACGTGCTGTATACACTGCCCACACACACTGCAGTAAACGCTCATGGTGGTTTTTGTTGAGGACAATGGTAGCGGTGGCGAATGTTTTGCATTCCTTTTTCTTTGGGGAACAGCAACTCTACTTCCTTGGGTATCACCTCTTCCTCACTCCATGTGATTTTCTTTGTGCTGCCAATCACAGCACCCCAGCTGTCTTGCTATTGAGTGCACCTTTAACCACCAATCATAACACTTCATCCCCCGGACCACAGAAATTTGTTCAGGGAAAGTCATATGACACGAGTTATGTAAATTAGAGTCTTTATCTGACATTTTAAGTGGACACTAAAGGAAAAGCTTTCTCTTTGCCTTTAAACCTTGAACTATAAAAATTGTGATTCCAGAGTTGCAGGTGACCTGTCACATACAGGATACCCTGAAAAAATTCTCAAGGTGGTTTGTTAGTCATGGTTTCTTTCCCTTTGTTTCACTTTGACATACATCAAGAGCCTATTTTGTGCAAAATACTAGAGACAGTAAAAGTCTAAAAGGTAAATACAATATTACTTCCTTGTTCAGTTAGTTTTAATTAATAGACTGAGATACTTCAATCATCAGAGTTTATTCAATAGATTCTAAATAAGGGTATATTTTCTTCCAGCTGTTTATTTGATAGCCCTGGAGATACAGTGGTGAGCAAACAGACAAGCTTCCTGAATTCATGAAGATTATAGTTTATGAACAGAAAGACAAATATCTACTGAAATATTTAGTTATAAACTCTGATGAATATTCTGAGACAGATCCAGTATATTTGCATGCTTACATAAAAGAAGAATCTATTTGCAATTTAACAGTGGGATGGTCATGGTGGTAATATAGTGAGAGTTGAGCACTAACGCTGGAAGTCAGGAAGGCCTAAACCCTTAATGCTGCTGCTGGGCCCTCAAGATAAATATGACATCATAGCACTAGAAAGAGCTATGCTGCCTTTGACTAAAATGCTCAGTCTCCACTACTATTCTTAATCATTCATCTCTACACTCCTTGGTAGCCTAAATAAAAGAAGTAAAAGAGGTTGGTGTAGGGGGCTATTAGTATACATCTCAAAGTCAATGGAATTTGGGCTAAAATAGTAATGGTCCCTACACTTCTGAGACCCCAGGGGTTAGCAGAGTCATACCCAGTGCAATTGTTTCAAGCTAATACAGTGAGGAATTTCTAATAATAATAAAGTAGTTAATGGGAAAGAATGAAATGACTTTTCACAAATGTAATTAAAATTGGGAAACTGTCATATACCATCAGCATATGAAGTTTGTACCCTCTCAAAGAGAAGCAGGGAGGAGTACATTTCTCCTAGAAGTGCTTAGCTCCTAGACTAAAATCCTGCAAGACATTGGGAAAAAAAATTGAAGGAGCAGAAAAAATAAGTCCACTTAACATATTTTACCATCTATTGTAATATTGTTGGCTTGAGTTTTCTGCCATCAAAGTATTGAGTCTGGCATAGGTCCTAACTTGTAGTAAGTACTCCGTCATTGTGTTGAATGAATGGAAGATTGCAATGAGAAACAAGTCACGTGTTGTGCTTAGAAGCATTGCCTAAGTTTCCACGTAGAATGACTTTTTATTCTAATATTGTTTTTTATTGGTCCTTTCTATCTAACATCACTTCATCAATCCTTATCAGAAAAAAAAAATTATTTCTATTGCCTATTTCCTTTGCTTGTAAAAAATCGTGTTATTCATAAGTGTACATATAAGAATAACATCTATTGGATGTCAGGCAGGGGGGAGGGGGAAGGAGGGGACGGGTATTTGCACACACAAAGAGTGCAATGCGCACCATCCAAGGGATTGGCACACTTGAAACTCAGACTTGGGGGGGAGTGGGGAGGCAAGGGCAACATACATAACCTAAACATCTGTACCCCCATAATATGCTGAAATAAAAAAAAAATTGTGTTATTATAAAACTCATGTCTTAACTAAATTTCTAGTTATGCAAACATTTTTTTTTTATTTTGACTACCAGTATCTTTTAAGCATCCCACTGCTGCTACAGAGGGATTTACTAACACTCAAAGAACTAATAGAGACAGTTAGTGATGACAAGTATCAAGTTTATTTCCAAAAGTATGTGTTATTTACTGTTCACTATTCAATATGTGGGAAACTTTGGTGGTGCTGTTCCTGGGGAATTGAAAAAGACCTCACAGATAAATTAAAGTACTCAAAGTCTTGGATCCAAAAACATCAAATATGCAAAGATGAGAGGAATGGCATTGTAAAGAGAAGGAGGGTAATTAATAAAATTACATGCAGAGGAAAGTAGAGTTTAATTTTTAAAAATCCCTAAAACTGTAGAAAATATGAGCATTTCAACATTATTTCCAGTGAATTTCAAAGTTAACTATTTCAAAGAAACTCTACTCTCTATCCATTTGTATCAAATTCTATCAACAAACTATAATCTAGAGAACACCCATATGGTAAATAAACTACCCTTGTTAGAGCAAATTTCTCTAAATTACAAACTGGTTGAAGTTTGCTATAATTAAAGACAATAGAGAAGGAAAAATAATAACTTCAAATTGAAATTTTGGTTTTAAGAAAATTTGATTGAGTCACATTATAAAATGTTCAGGTATTTGTGAATATAGGTTTCTGCTCTGATTATATAATACAGGCCATATTTCTGCACTTTTTAATCATCTGTAGTTCTTTTCGTAGTTCTTTGTTTATGTTTTAAACGCTTCAGGAAAAACACAAGGAGATTGTGAAAGTAGAAAAACTAAATTCAAGAGAAAAATAAAACACTATTAAATATTTTAAAGTAATATAAACTAAAGCAAAATAAAATTTAGAAGGCAATAGGATAGGCCATTTGGATTATGAGAAACTGAAGAAGGACAGAAGGCTGGAAAGAATAAAGGAAGAATAGATATATCCCTCCATCCATCCATTTGACTCCAGATTCTGTCTACAACCCAGATTCAGATTTCCAGATACTCTTTGAACAATTCTATCAAGACCTTACAGATTTCTGGCTCTTAGTAAGTTGAAAGCACTGACATTCATTTAATTTCCCAAGATCACAAACTCAGAGTCATTCTTCATTTGACGTTCTCCTTTGCCACTCACACAAAATTGATCATCAAGTCATATTGATTCTACATTTGAAAGGTCTCATTTGTTTTTCCTTTTTGGGGACACTGTCATACATCTTCGCTTGCATGGATTACTGCAATGGAATTGTAACTGTTTTCTGACTTTACTTCATGGAGTACTTATAATTCATCTTATATATTGATGCTTAATATATTTTCTTTCTCTTTAAGAAATAATTCTTTCACATGCACAAGGTATTACGGAGTATAGTATCACAGAGAACAATATTTAACAATTGTCGATGTTTTGCCATTTTTCTTCAGTTTTTATTTTTTAAAAAATAAAATGCTACTGATACAACTGAAGACATCTTTATATCTCCTCCTGTTTCCATTTCCTTCCCACCCTTCCCAGACAAACCCAGTGCCCTGAAGTTAGTATATACCTTCCTAACCATTAAAAAAGTATCAAAGCAATAATTTGTATAGTTTCATGTATTTTTAAATAAAACTGCTTAGTATAATACCATACATATTCTTCTGCATCTTGCTTTCTTCACTCAACATTACTTCACATTACTTCAACATTTTTAATTCAATAGTATGTAATGTATCCATGTTGATACAATTCTGTACAGTATTCCATTTTCCCATATTCCATATTATTTACTTTTAATATTTTACTTTCAGCTTGTTATTAATCAAATATTCTTACCAAGCGGTTATTATTAGCATTAATAACAGTGTAGCAACAGTATAAGTAGGAGTTGAAGTACCAGTCAATGCTTGTTTAAATTTACAAACCTCATTAATTTCTTTTCTCATTTCTTCTTGCATTCCACTCTTTGTTTTCATGGCAGGTTCCTTGTTAGTAAGTACATTTTTAAAATAGTAAACTCTCAGTGTCTTTGACTGAAAGTATCATTCAACTTCTCTCTTAATTGAGTCCATACCAATGCATAGAGTCCTAAGTTAACAATCATTTTACCTCAGCGCAGGATATTATTTTATCCTTCTCTGGAAACATTTTACTTTCAGCCTAATTATTATTTTTTGGTATCTGTCTTAGCTTGTTTGGGCTACAATAGCAAATTATTGTAGACTGTGTAGCTTATAAACAACAGAACTTTATTTCTCAACAGTTCTGGAAGCTGGGAAGTACAGGATCAAAATGCTGGCAAATTCAGTGTCTTGTGAGGGCACATTCCTCATAATGGTGCCTTCTTGCTGCATCTTCCCAGGGTGCAAGGGCTAGCGGGCTCTTTGGGGCTGCTTTTACAAGGGCACTAATCTCATTCATGACCTACGCACCTCCCAAAGACCTCATCGTCTAATACTATCACATTGGGGATTAGGTTTCAAACTTATGAATTTTTAAAGGGAAGCACACATTCGGACTGTTACAGTATCCTATAATTTTTTGAGTTTTTTTTTTTTAAGATTTCTGTTATCGATGATCTATATTTCTCAAAGTCAAGAAAATCTGAACCTTTATTGTGCTGAATATTGCCTCCCACTATTTCTCTCTATTATGAAATTGTGTTAGACATATGTTAGACGTACCAAATCTATCTCTATGACTCAAAATTTTTTATGTCGCCTCTAACTTTATGTCCGAGTTACATTTTATATGATGTCATGTCACCTTTTCCTGGTTTATTGTATCAATGGAACTCATCACCTAGCAGCCTATTAATTGCACTTATTTTCTTTGTTATTGCTTATAATTTGAGGGGCTACATATTTCATTTTTTAATGTTGAATTTTTTCTTATCTTAAATTTACCTACTCTTCTTATGTAAAATTTAGTATTTTCATTGTGATTTCTAATCTTTTTTTTTAAATCTTCTTACTCACTTGCCAGTTGGTGTTTCTATTTTTATTTAGGTTATAATATTATCATTTCTGGTTCTTGGTTACTAGTCCCCCTCTTTGCTGCTTCCCCCAACTCTCCTTCATGGTGGATAGCTTCCTCACTTGTTATATAATTTTTAAATATGAGCTCGTTGTTCCTAGGATTCTTTGTACTCTAGGGAATCCAAAGTGCTCTGACTTATGAAGGGTCTCTGTAGAGTGATTTAGTTCTTCTGTGGCTTTAAGAACGTGGTAGGCGTAACGCTAGATGGCTCCCATGACCTTTGTCTCCTGATATTATCCCATGACTATAGAAATGATTAAAGTCTATAATCAGCTAACTTTAAATTAAGGGGATTACCCTAGATAATTTGGGTGGGCCTGATTTTATCAGCTGAAAGGCCTTAAGAGCAGAACTGACGCTTCCCAGAAGAAAAAATTCTGCCTGTTGACAATAGTTTCCATTTATGCCCAAAAGTTCCAGCCTACCTTTCTGATGGCCTGCCCTATGAATTTTGGATTTTCCTAGCCAATCCTCATATTTGCATAAGTAATTCCTTGAATAAATCCCTTAATATACATCTTTTATTCTGTTTATTTGGTTGAACACTGACACAAAGGCAAAAGGAATTTTTTAGATGCAATGCAAATTAGGAAAGGAACGGGTATCTCAAACTGCCTCAATAATAAACTCAATTCTACCAACTACCTAAATGAGTCTAGGAGCAGATTCTTCCCCAGAACCTACAGATAAAGGCTCAGCCCAGCTGATTTTAGCCTTGTAAGACCATCACCGGAGAACCTAGGTGTGTCTGCCAGATCTTTTGGCCTACAGAGTTGTAAGCTAATAAATGGGTATTGATTTAAGCCACTAAGTTTGTGGCAATTTGTTACACAGCAATAAAAACCAATATATGTGGTCTGGACCAGTATTCATATTGATTTCTTAGCTCAGCATTTCATATTCACGCATAGTCTAATGTGAACCTGGCTGCTTGTGAATGGCCCAGGCTTGGGTTTAAATTTCTGGTATGTGACTGTTTCTACTCTCAGCCTCTGGAAGGCAGCATTCTTCCTTGTACTTTCTTAAGGTGGTGGATGAAATGTGACTAAACATGTTTTTATGGAACAGGCAGCACTTGGCTTTATTGAAGACTTCAGTTTCAGGTCCACACTCCATGCAGGCACAACACCACATTTCCTGCTGCTATTCAAGCTTTAAATCCCAGCATGGGCCGTTACAACCTCCACCCAATTTTATAATGACTAGCTTTGAGTTCTTTTGTCGTTTTCGGTACCTGGGTATTTCTTTGACAATCATTTGAACTTGGAAATATTTTAATATTTCTTAAGTTATATGTATGTGGATTTGTAGCTGGAATTGGGGACTATAGAGGAAGAGTCTTTCCACATGAGCTCAATCCCCATATTTCCATTTCAGAACTTCCAAATGAATTTTCAAAGACAATTTAATCATGTTCTGAGATTAAACATTTAAGAATGCCTATTACTTACAAAGTAAAATATGAATTTCTTAAGTACATCATACGAGGTCCCTCCCATTCTGTTTTCACTAATTGTATCTACAGTGTCTCTTTGGACACTACCTTACTTCTTGTTCTCTGAACAAACCATGACTGATGTCGCCCTGCCTGGATTGTCTTTCACTATTTGTCCGTTTGGAAAACTCATATTCACCCTTCAAGATTGAGTTCAAATATCATTTTTAAAATAATATTTCCTGACAATAATCAACAGAAACAATTGTTCTCTTATCTCTGTTCCTATAGAACTTTGAGTGTACCCCAATTATTTAAATATTTGTTTCTAATCCCCCCTAACTTCTAACATTTTTTTTTGAGACAGCATCTTGCTCTGTCACCCAGGCTAGAGTTCAGTGGCATCATCATGGCTCACAGCAACCTGGAACTCCTGGGCTTAAGGGGTTTCCTACCTCAGCCTCCTGAGTAGCTGGGACTACAGGTGCACACCACCATGCCTGGCTAAATTTTATTTTTTGTAGAGACGAGTTCTTGCTCTTGTTCAGGCTGGTCTGGAACTCCTTGCCTCGAGCATTTTTCCTGCCATGGTCTCCCAAGGTGCTAGGATTACAGACATGAGCCACCCTGCCTGGCCACGCCCTAACTTCTAAACTATAAACAAACCTGAAATGAACTATGGCTACTTTAATGGCAAGATCCATTATTCACCTTTGTAATTCCTGGTACATAAGAGACATTCAACAAGAGTTTGCTAAGTAAATTTTTTTTCAACAATATTGGTCTGGTCTGGTCAAGAATTTGTGTGTGTGAGTGTGTGCTCACGTGCACCTGTATTTCAGTGCTGTTTATTTCTGAAGAAATGTGAAGAGATACTGTATTAGTATTTTCTAGGGCTGCCATAACAAAGTACCATAGACTGAGAGGCTTAAACAATAGAAATTTATGTTTTCACAATTCCGGAGGCTGGAAGTCCAAGATCAAGGTGTCAGCAGAGGTGATTTCCTCTCTCCTTGGCTTGTATATGGCTGTCTTCTCCCTGTGGCTTCACATGGTCTTCCCTCACACTCCTGTCTTGGTAGCTCCCAGATAAATTTGGGCTGTAGTACCAAAGTGGCTAGCAACCTTGCCTTAAGAGGAAATGAGGCAGAGCTGGACATGGGTGTTTATAGAGTGTCTTTCACAGGATATTTCTTTCACCTGATGGATAGCCTAAGGCCTAGTTATCCAACCCGTGATCAGGGGGTCCCTCCCACAGGAAACTTTTTTATACTGGCAGATGCCCTTGTGTCTCTTTCCTGACCTGTGTTTAGTTTATGTTTGCCTGACCATTGCTCTGGCATTATATGCCCAACTTTGTGTTTTCACTGACACCCCAGGGAAAACCTAGCCTGGATTAGCCCCTCGTTCTTCAGATAGAAGGCAAAAATTCAACACGCCACCACAATAGTAAAAAGTTCAAGTATTTTTACTTACAGATCCTGTGCAAGGAGGGCACAATGAGTCAGGAGGGCTGTCATCTGTCCCCAGGTCATGTGAGGCAGGAATGAATGAAGAGACAGGGATGGGGGGTTGGGGGGCAAGAGAGAAGGAGAGCGAGAGAAGGTGAGAGCTTAGCGACTAGCAGAATATATGCGGGGATTGGGTATGGGTCTCTTTAAGTTCTCAGGCAAATGCCTGAATGTCCATTTAAAGGAAGTGATAGGAAACTGGGGAGCCCAGTAGCCTGATGGGAGTCACCTATGGGAGAAATATGAGAGCCATATTTCTAAGTTATCTCTGGCTGCCAGCTCAAGCCATTTGGATGTGATGTAGAACTGGACACTCTGTCAAGGGTGACAGAACTGTGCTTCTGGTATGAAAAAGTTAAACTTATATTTAAAAAGGATGCCAAGGCAACATAAAATTACAAGAATTCATTATAGTGTCTGTATTTAAGTTTCCTCTTTGTAGAAGGATGCCAGTCATATAGGCTTAGGATCCACCCTAATGACCATTTTTTATCTTAATTGCTTCGTTACAGAGCCTGTCTCCAAATACAATCACATTATGAGGTACTGGGGATTAGGATCTCAAAGTATAAAATTTGGGGGGGGCAACACAATTTAGTTCATGACAGACATACTGAATGATCACTTGCCAGGCTGTTGTCCAGAGGCTACTTCTCATAGAAAGTGGATCTTAAGAAGCTCTATCCACTCTAGGAATACGTGAGTCAATACTCCTGTAAAAAATACAGTGGAAACTTTTGTAGGAGAGGATATTCTTTATAATTTTAGAACTTTGTTTCCTAAATCTTATTTATTCTCCATTATTTTCTTCTCTATCTTATTGTAAGATAAATAGCATATCTTCTAAGCTACGCCATATCTGTCAAATGCAGATAGAAACTTTTGGTACATATAGAGTGAATATAAACATAGCATGTAACTAGCCACTTAATTGTTATTTTAATGGTAATTCAAATGTTACATTTTCTTTTTAACAGTATTGTGTGAGTCAAAATGATTCGTCTAAAATAACTTTCATAGAGATAATGTCCATGAATAAGTGCATATGAAATAAAATTAAGTTTATCATGATTTGTTGCTTTTAGATTTTTTATAGTTAGGTTTTAGAAATCTCTTTTATACAATACTTTCAGGGCTGGTCGGAGGCTTCTTTAGGTCGGAGGGCTCAAGATAGAACAGGAAAAAAAAATAGTAAAGCAGAAGGTCTGTCTTTTTTACAGAAGAAAATGATAAATTTCTATCTCAAAACCTCCAAACTAAATGTCATCACAATTATAAAAAAAAAACAAGCTCAGGTGATAGAATGAGAATAGAGTTTCACAGTCAATTAAATGAATTCCTTGAAGACAGATATTTCAGCATTTATTACTCTTCCAATGACAGTCTGCATCTTCCAAAAGTGATGGAAGGGGTGCCCCACTGAAGGGAGGAAAGGCCTCTGAACTCTCCAGTGGGTTCTTGGCTTCATTCAGAAATGAACTTCAGAACAAAACAACTAGCTACAGAAAGGTTTTATGGAGACAGAGACAGACAAGAGATCCTATGCCACAGATAGAGTAGGAGTCCTCTCCCGAACTGGAGGGGAACCCCTTGTAGGACAATGGTAACATTTTTAAATGTTCAAGAACCTCATTGGGAAATAGCCCTACATGACCAGCATTGTCTTGAGGTCAGGCCATGAAGGTTAATCACAAACTGCTGTCACAGGAAGGTAAGCGCAAGCAGTTTGTAAGGCATCAGGTTTAGTAATTCATCCATCTTCGGGTGCTCCCAGGCAGGTGACTTGCTGGCGACTTCCTTGTTCAGGATGGTTAGGGTCTGGTGTCAGTCAAAATGGCTGCAGTCAGGCTCTCTCAACCTTCCTTAGCCTGATCCCTACATTAAAAGCAAACAGGGTACAGACTGCATATTCCTTAATATCCGTTCTAAGCCTAGGACACTGGCTTATAATCAAAGACTTTGGAATACAAAGTATAAATATCCACACTAAATAGATAAATAAATAACAGAAATAGGCTCATATAAGTTAGGGTGACATTTCACTGATAATTAAGTTCAAGCTTAGTTAGATTTTACCACTAAAATACATTAAATTAAATTCTAAGATTTTGAAGC